>JAUUEB010437517.1:0-11914 GCA_032362205.1 Clione limacina | reverse complement strand
CGTATTCATGTTCACTTACCAATAATTCTGTATTACAGTTAAAAATTATTCTTTTAAACTCGAGTTTATTTGTTGGAAAGCATTTGTTTGTTTTCCTGTCTGTATAATTATTTAATATAAAGAAAATAGTGTCAGAAATGCGTCTGTGTAAATCTCTATGACAAAATTATTCATCAGTATTTTGGCAGATCATCAAAAACAACATGCCAATGATCAGGATGTGAGCAACAGACAATTTATGTTGTCATTGGGGATGCCACAATTGAAAATACTATTTGTTTTCTCCTTGCTATTTAGTTCACTCTGTCTAAGGAGTCTATCCGATATACTGGACAACAGAATGGGACAGACGTGCCATTTCCTAGATGCTTAAGGTACTACAAATCATCAACACACTTAATCCAAACAAATATCAAGTACTGTGAAGAGATACATCGAAAGCATTTTTTTAAATATCTACACACACTTCATCAGCAATATATATTTTGGAAGACAATACAATCAATCTGACAACAAAGATGAAGTTGATGCATATATTGAACCTTTTTTCTTTCAGTATGCTTGTAAGTCGTGGACAATTACAACTAAACTCAAGAGAAGAATTCAAAAAATGTATATGAGCTGTTACATGAGCAGTTTGGGTATACCATACAAGAACCATATCCCAAATAAAAACGTATCCAAAACCATGAAAGCAACCAAGACAACTTGCTTATTACTGTGGAGAAAGCAAAACTTATGCGGTTTGTCAAGTAACCAGAGTCAAGGGACTCCTGAATGTCATTTCGCAAAGCACATTTCAGGCAGGAAGACAAAGAGGTAGACCAAGGAGGAAATTGATGGAACAATGAGTGGGCTAAAATGTGTCTTGCTGAGTTTCCGGGACTTGGTAAAGGGACTAGAAAACGAGAAAAGAAAGAAAACGCATTTGTTCTACTCAATGTTTCATGGATAATATAAATCATTAAACCGGTGTAGCTTGTAACGAGAAGTTCAAGAACATTCTTGATTCGAACCTAGAAAGTATAAAATGCAACTTTAACTGACAGTGCTCTCAAGTAATAAGCCTTTTGTTAAGCTTTACACAACTCACAATAAGGTGCCAAAATTCAAGATGAGTATTATGCAATTTATGTTTTGATGTTTGAAACACTTTTAGGAACATTAAAACATAATTTGCTAAACAAATCCATTGTAAATTGATTCGTACAAGGGTCATGCAAATTAGTACTCACTCAGGAAATGGTGTAATTCTAACTAAAATACCGCTGGTCAAGGCACCTGTACGGGTCGATTTTAAATACAAAATGTTATTGATTGCAATATATGGTTAGAAAACACCTTTAGGAACCTGAAAACATTAATTACCAACATTTTTATTATAAATTGATTCATACGGGGGTCATGCAAATGAGTACTCATCCATTAAATGGTTTAATTCTAACTTATATACCGCTGGTCAAGGCCCCTGTACGGGTCAATTTACAATACAAAATCTTTGTAACTGCAATGTTTTGATTCGTATAGGAAATGTGCAAATGAGTGTTTTTTCATAAGATGCAGTTATTTCATCTCAAAAACTCACTTTTATGACCCCTGTACGGGTCAATTTAAGATCCTTTATTTAGGAATCTTTTATATATGTTTAAAAACTTCTTTTGGGAAAGTAAAAAGAAATCAATAATTTATTAAACCATATATATAGGTTTGAAATTGAGTATAAACAAATTTTGCAAACCAAATGTATCAAACGTGTTATCATCCTTATACAAGCAATCCATATTATCTGCTTTGAAATATACGTGTACTTTGTCTGTCTAGATACATTTAGAGTTAAGATTGCAATCATGGTTTTGATTAACATTTCACTTTGGCTCTTGAGACACATTGGCATATACTGCGGATCAATTCCCCTTTCCATCGTTCTCTTTGCTTTTTAGCATTAGCATTGGCAAACCATAGATATTTTAAGCAGTTCTTAGCGTTAACGGCAATCTGATGGATATTCGATTAAATCATGTTTTTGTTGCTATTTTTAGAAGATATCGCAGATAGAAAAGATTCATACATTTCACAGGTGAACCATGTCAAAAGTGTTTTCAAGTTTCAAAAAAAAAAATCACGCACAAAACATTTGCAGTACTGAAAAGATTTGAGAAATAGTTTATTTCATATAATGCAACAAACAAACAAAAAAGCAATCGTCAAAATGTGTAGGATATTGTAGAAAGAAAAATGGAATGCACATATTCACATATTATTAAGGAGTTTGTTTGATGTACAGACAGAAATAATATATGTGTGTGACTTTTAGGTGTATATTCATATGTACAGGTTTTATCAAGATATAAGTTGATATACAATGAAAAAACAGCGAACGGACAGACAAATAATTTGATAAACAAACAATACCTCAACTAGAGGAGCTATCGGTACCAGTATACATCAATATTTTATAAAAACTATCGCTCACACATGTGTACGCATACATTCAAATACACATAAAATACAGTGCCAAGAAAAGTATATTATATTATATTATATCATGCATTTGCCTAAGTGAACATTATTTTACCATTTATCTTGAGTTTTTTTGGAAGACAAGAAAGCACACAGGGTTTCAAATTATGTTCATATGACAGATTTGAACATTTTAAGATAAGGGTCCCAGTTGTTTTTAAAATCATTTGAGTTTTTGTTTCCTATTTTTTAATGCAGTATATGTAGTTAAGTTCCTTTACACAAACTCTGCTATATAAGCAAACACACTGGAATTTACATCGATATATATAATAAATAGCGATAACAATGATAAATCACAAATTGTATCCGTTTGTATTTGATCGCAGTATCCAAAAAGTGTTAAATTAATAGTAAAATTGAAATTAGAAGAGTAGAGACATGGGTTATTAAGAATACTTTCTAAGTCTTGCCTAAACAGTTTGGTTTTAGAGCATTCCCAAAAAGGTGCAATATTGTTTTGCTGTGAACACCACAGACTGAGCAAAGGTGGTTTTGGACTTTGTTAAATGTAGAGACAGATCTATTTGTTGTGAGAATATGGTGTAAGATATGAAATTGTAACAAATGGAGTTTAATGTCCTGGCTTGTAGAAATTAAAGTTTTAAATGTTTATAGCCCTTTTTCTTGACTAATTTGTGTTTTTTAGACCATCTTTCCAGTCCGCTGATTTTATCTTCATTTATTAACATGAGTGTATAAATAGGTGCAGTCCCTGTTTTTGTCATAATTATTGTTTTAAGAGTGGGTTGAAATTTTATTTTATTAAGCTTATTTAGTTTACATAATTGAGTAACATATTTTCTTATTGAGGACAATATAGAGTTATATTGAAGGAAGTTTAAGTTGTGTGGTGTGTGTGGTTTAAGTTCGTTTAAAGTCATAAACCTATCCTCAATTGTTATTTGTTTTATCAATCATACACTATTGTTAATAAGGTTTTGATTTTGAATGGTCTTCTTTCCAATTCCAACAGTTATGTTACTGTTGTAAATAAAGGTTGTCATTTCAAGTTTATTAACGATGTTTATTTAAAAATTACTTGAATACTTGAGATAATAATCGAAGACATTTGCCCAGAAAAGACTTGTTATATTTTTACAAATGTTTTCAACATATATGTATTGCCATAGTTTAGAAACTGTTAAAATATGTTATTTTATCCATGTCAGTTTTAGTGCTTTGTCAAATAAATTCAGATCAATCATTCCTTACCTTCCGTTAATATATTTTTGCCTAGCTATTGTTCTTTTAATTTTGTCAGGTTCCCACCCCATAAAAATGTGTTAAGAAATGTGTTTATCTCGTTTACCATTTTTACTGATGGACTGGAGAGGGCTATAAGTAGATGGACGGTTTTTGATATAATCAGTGTTTTAATAACTGTTAAACAAATTAACGCACAAAGTCAGCAAGAGAGTTGACAAAGAAAGTGCAATATAAAAAAATAAAAAATATGTAAATAGCATACTTCTTCAGATTATGAGTCCTCTAAGAGAAAATGTGTTGCTCACAAAGACCTATATCCAACTGTTCTACCGTAAAAATATGAAACTAAATAATGGAAAAACAGTAGATACTGGCACTTGGGACATTCACGCTAGATCGTAAATCACGAATTGATACTTTTTTTTACTTTCATTGACCGCGAGAACGTCATGACACTTCATGACGTCGTTTACTTATGTTTGTAGCACCTCAATCAATCATGTTCCCTACAACACTAAACTTTTGTTAAATGTATATATGTAGGTGTATGTGAGCACCAAAATAACTGCCCTAGGTTTTAATAAATTAACGCTCAAGTTAAGTATGTTTTGAAGACGTTACAGTATCAAGGCTTGAATTTAAGCTTTCTGTGAACAATGGTGAATTATCATTTATTCTTTTTATTCCCTTTCGTATTTTACTCATTATTATTTTGGTTCACATTTTAAAAGCCCAACCTACTGTTTGTCCATAATAACTAGAGATATGTCATTCTCTTTTCTTTATAGGACAACTGGAGCTTCTAAATCAAATAATTCTAAATGTATCATGCTGCTGTCCTTGCATCACTCATGGATGCTTGTGTATACAGAGGAGGCACGCCAGGCAACTCAGCCCTTTCCACATCAGCTGCCCTCTCGTAAACTTATTGTGTCAAATAGGAATATAATGTACCGGATACTAATACTTTGAAGGGTTCGGCTTATTATTGTGCGCATATACCAGACTGCTATATGGGAAAGATGAGCTTTATGTTAGGAGAATTAAGTGCAAGCACAACATCAAGACTGTAAAAGAGCTCAATATTGACGCTTCTAACGTGGTTGTTATGGCTGATTATCGTTGCGTAAAGCGCAACAGCATTGCATGAAAGGAGTTTTATTTTTAATAAGCTAAGAATAAGACAGAAGCAGAACAGAAGTATGCATTCAAAAAAATAAAGGGGTATCTCACAACCGACCTCGTCAGGTCTGCCCTACCCCACTTGCCTATAATGTTTTGAAGCTAAGATTGGCTTAAACAGACATCTTAGATATCTTAGAAACAAACCAAAGCTGAAATCTTTGTCATCTTTTAGAACAAATGACGAACATCATAATCAATCCCATGAACATACTTTTAGAAAACTATGTAAAACGCTGTGGTATTACTGATATATTTAACTCTCGGTGCTTACTTCTATTTCTTGATTTAAAACCTTCACGTACCATAACATATTGCTTGTTATGAAACATCACATTGTTGACATAATACTATTATGTGCTAAGCTTAGAGTTTTCTGATGAAGCGATCAATTGCAAATTTATATGATGCAGAATTCCACGCTTTCAACAAACTTAAGCTTAAGAATAGCAAGATGTACAATCATCGACAGTTATTTTTCTAAAGCTTGCGGATTTTTTTTACAAACTTACCCAATGGATTTTAACCTTCAGACAATTTAATGATGTTCATGCACAAACCATCTGTGATGTGTTATTTTGCTATCAACAATATGAATAGTAATTTGGCTTTAATTTGGCATCAGAAAAATATTTTTTTTTACTCCAGACTCTTGGGCTTCATTGGGGAAAAAATGAAAGCTTGTCTTCAAAAATTAATTTACGTGACTTTCTCATCAATATGCATGAACACAAATGGAACAAATTTATAATCTTGTAAATATCACATACTTCTAAAATATTATCAATGTTTTGACACCCTTTTGAGTGTTCTAGCCAAAAAAATTAGGAAAGCAGGGGAAATTTCTAATATGGCGGTACATATTTTTGACGCGTTAAAGAAATGACTAAATTGCCAAAAACTCGCGTTGAAAAATTGTTTCAAATATTTTTTTATTTTTTCCTAATAGAACAACTTTTTTTTTAAAATTTCGTATCGCTTTATTCCCAGGTGGAAGCTATGTCTGGATGTACATATAAGTAGTCATTCATCTTTACACAATACAACTGATAATAACGTAATAAAAAACAACACAAAAAAGAATTATAGAATTATAGCGTATGCTAGAATTCAGATTACATCACACAAAAGACTTGCTCATGCACGCACAACGTGTATTTATATCTTAATTATCTTTATTTAAGTCTTATGTCATCACAACATCTAGCTTTGAAAGACCTGTAACGATCAGTAAAGTCTCATATTACAGAAGATCGTCAAAGCCCTCCGTTTCTCTATGTCTGGTTCGCAGTGATGGTATCTTTATTTTTACTCCCTAAATCCCCTGTTGGTGTTAGGGATCATATTTAAAAATTGCAAAGAAAGAACTTACAATTTCTTATATAATAAATTACATTTTAAAAGTTTTATTCCCCACAAATCCACGGAAATAAAATTGCAATACAAAAGTTGCGAACAAATTATAAGAAAAAAGGTTGCACAAAAAATGTTGCGAAAATAACCCTTGCTAACATTTACCACTAACCCAATAACCCTACGCACAACTTTTGCAGCAGTGTGCCATATCCAGAAATTTAAAAATAAATAATCGTTAATTTCCAAGAATCTTTTGGGGACAACCAGCGTGTACAATACACTTATTCATGAATGGTGCGTCATCACATTTTAGCGCGCGATGGACAGGACACAGGCAAACCTGTTGAAAGCTACGCGTGGGTAAAGAATAATCTTGCGTTGCTAAAATCATTATTTGTAAACACAATCATGGTCATAATTTGAACTGATAGCACTTAAAGAATTGAAATCTGACTACAAACTAATTCAAATTATTTATCGACCTGAAGATTTAGAAACATGTTGGAAGATTTTACCAGATGTGTAGTTAACCTTTTGGTGTAATTCTGTCGACTGTAAGAAACGTTATTAGCTTTTAAGTTTTAACTATGTTTTATCTGTACAACATGCGACATGAATCTTAATCTCAATATGAATATAAAACATATCTGGATGCACTTATAATAGGTGGGCCCGCACATTCAATTAACACAATACTATATATAGTGAATATTACACGACTAATTTTTCATACGAAAAATATTGCCCTCTGAGTGTTTAGAGTCATGTAGTATTCGAACGAGCTTTAACTTGTCTCTAAACACAAATAGGGCAATATTTTTTGTATCAAAAATTAAAAGTGTGGTATTTATTTTATTTCATAACCGATTTTATTTACTTTGTAGAAATTATAACCAAATTAAGGAAATAATGAATTAAAATAAATGATAATTTACGAAATCCGAACTTCGACACCCGAGCGAGTTTGTTCTCTTACTCAAGACTTCCTGTAAAACAATGGTGCGAAATTAAAGTAGTCGAAGAGAGAATGAACATTGGGATTTCCCTGTAGGTCATAGTTAATAGAACAACCTTTTCTTATCAATGACATTTTTTAGACTAATAAGTATCCCCAGGGGCATAGGAAACGTGATAAAATGTGTCTTAAAAATTATCATTAAAGTTCACAAATATGCAAATAAGCTAATTACCACATTTTATATTTTAAGAAAGACAATTTAATTACCTTTCACTTGAGACCAATTAGGCCCGTATAGCACTTTTCGTTCTCAGGATATAGTCAGTTTAGCAAAAAAGACGCACATGCTCGAACATTTATTTTGATGAACTACTCTTTCCGGACCCTTTAGGGACCATACAACAATATTATATGGGCTAGAAATGCACCGGGGGGGTGGGGGGGTGGGTGGATGGATTCGTGGTCTAAGTGCCGGACTATGGTGGTCGTGGTTGAACTCTTTGAGAATATGTTAATACAATTTCACAACACCACGTTCAACATCATTAGCATCTTTATATAAAATATTAAATTTGTAGCATTAATATTCTTGAGACAACTTACCACTGACTACGATCCCTTTAAGCGCATTGATCAGCTATGGAAATGCACTATATAAGTGTTATTTATTATTATTATTATTATTTTTGACCACCCTATATATCAAAACAATGTCTGCACACAACTCACATGGAATAGCAGTTAATGCCGTGACACACACACACCATGACATGTTGACACACACCATGCCGTGACACACACACCATGACATGTTGACACTTTCTAGTATTGCAGTTTTATATTTCATAGTTGTTCATTTACATACCTAATCAACATTCTTAATCAACTCTGTATGTTGTATCTCTTCTTTATAATGTGTCTACCAGCGGTAGTATGATAGAGTTAATGTACCAAAGAAGAGTTGCCAAAGTAAGTTTTCTCAACGCACAAATGCGTGGACATAATTGTGTAAGAGTTAGTCTACTCAAGTAGGTACACTAAAGTCAGTCTCCACATACATTATTACCACTACATTGGATGATTTAAAAAAATAAATTAGTTCGCCTGAGCTAATTCATTGAATCCAGTTCGACCGAGTCATTTCGCCCCTCTTATTTTGTTGGTGACTAATTGATTACGGATTCTTTTTCATTGATCACCCATATGTCAAAACATTGTCTGCACACAACTCACATGGAATAGCATTTCACGCTG
This sequence comes from Clione limacina, assembly GCA_032362205.1. Classification (NCBI taxonomy): domain Eukaryota; kingdom Metazoa; phylum Mollusca; class Gastropoda; order Pteropoda; family Clionidae; genus Clione; species Clione limacina. Next base: position 3,435 of record JAUUEB010437517.1, on the reverse strand, counting down.
TGACACACACATAATGTCATGTTGACATGTTCTTGTCTAGCGGTTTTATATCTTATATTTACTCAATAACATACTTAATCAAAATTGTTCATCAACTGTGTATGTTATTCTCATTCAAGTATCTCTTATTTAGAATGTGTCTACCAGCGGTATTATAATATAGTTAATGTACCAAAGAAGTTTTGCACAAGTAATTTTTCACAACGCACAAATGCGTGAAAATAATTGTGTCAGAGCTAGTCTACTCAAGTAGGTACACTAAAGTCAGTATCCGCATAATATTATTACCAATTCATTGCATGATATCAACAATGAATTAGTTCACCTGAATGAGTGCACAGAAACCAGTTCGACCGAGTCATTCGAACCCTGTTATTTTGCTCTTGTCAGTTTACCCGGATTAGTGCGTTAATTTGTATCAATCGATAACACATGTGTATGAAAAATTACATGTTTTCAAATGTACCTTAATATGTAAAATCAATAATGTTTAAGATAGACGCAGCACGCGAGGAATAGCTGCTCGGTTGGGAGAAACTCAAGATGGAGTCGCTAACTCTGGCAACCTCTCGCCTGTAAACAGAGCGACTATGAGGTATTTTGAGAAGTTAAACCCCATTTAAAGAAGAAAAAGTGTCCATTATAAATACTTAAACTGCATATAGTGACATGTGATGTAAATAAGTCCACTCACAACCAGAATGGTTCGATTCAAAAAACGTATTGTCATTACCCCAAGCTTTCTTGAGGTGTGGGGAATTGAAAATTTCAAGCCAATTATCAATAAACCGCATTGGACTTCTATTCTACAACTTATCAATCAAATAAGGTTTTTAACGGGTTTGATCACGTATCGTCTGCTGGATAGACAGACGCGTAAACCATTACACCACAGAGCCGGTAGGACTTTGAGGTTGAAAATAGGTACACATTACATACAAATTTGTTACACACTAATTACAAAGTATATGATCAATATCAAACCCAATACGACAATACTAAACATATTTTCGGTTAACAAAACAACAACCTAGCGTAATTTCCCATTTAGCATAGACGGAAAGTTGTAGTAGATAAGTAAAGTGAAAGGTATAAAAGGGAACAAACGAGTTTGTAAACACAACAGTTATGACAATCATTCCGCTTGACTTAGTTTACTTTGTTGTAGATGACGTACTAAACATAAAAACTACAAACTGACAATCACCTCTAATCAGAATACATGGTTATGAGAAGTTATTAGTGATATCTGCTCACAATACATAAAGTTATACTCATCATCAAATGCTTAACCTTGATGTCTTCACTTGGTGTCTCTGTGACAATGTTAACTATTTCTTCATATATAATGTCTCTCTTTTGTTCATCTGTTCTATTTACTACAGTTTTTTCTTCTCTTTTTGTTTCCTTACACTTTATGTTGTTCTGGCCTAATACTTGTTATATTTGGATTTCCTTACTTATTTTGCCCTTGGAACGTCGTTCATTTCTTTATAAAAAACTGATGTATGACAAAGTTCTCAAAGCAAAAAAAATAAAAAACAGAAAATCTCCACACATTTTCAAAACATGTAACCACTTACACATAGGCTTGACTCAATGTCAATATCAGTATTATGTTTCACCTAAAAGTGACGCACACGTCAAGCATATTCTGACAAGTGCAAAAAGGTACACACAATTTATTGCCAATAAATAAACAATCCTCCTTTTCTCATAGCTAACTGTATTAGCTACGTATTTGTCTAAACACTGTCGAGACTGTAAAGAGAAGGAAAGTGAGGATAGAGACCCAGACTAATGAAATTAGCATTGAAATCAGCAGACACTAAAGTCAAAATTGTATAAAATCAGAGGAAAGTAACGAAAAGACCAACATATATAACAAAATGTGAATACATTAACCTTGATATCATTGCTATTGAAAGAGAGAAATAATTTAAAAAAAACAGGGCCGAACATAAATGAGATTAGACTAGATAAAACAAATATTTGGGATAAGAGGAAAAAACATGGTAAGCCTGAAAGAGATAGGACATACCAAAACCAAACCAAGCTGGCAACACCATTTCTGTCAATACAAACTCAAACAAGGGTGTTGCTTTTTACTTCTTTCTCTTTGGACGTAACTCTTTGTAAGGTTCTAAATGATAAGTTTCAGCATTGTCAATAATGTTCAACTACAATTAATTAAGTCAATGTTTTGTTTGAATTTGAAGAAATTGGAATATGCTGAGTCAATTGCTGATTTATTTGAGATTCTCCAATACACAGATATACTAAATTACAAGACAATTATTATCACATGTGACTTTTATGGTCATTATATCATTTGATCAAACATGTTTAGCTAGCTATTCATGAGCAGAATGTGATCTTATTTGTTGCATCAATTAATTGTGTTTATAGCAAATAATGTCTAGATATTGCTGGTTATGAACATGTACCTCCATATGAAAAATACTTGTATAAAACCGATTTTAAAGATTTTACATGCTTTTTAAAGGATGTTGACCCGAATAAGCTTAATGATATGGACACTGAGCAGTAAATGGTTAAAAGATATATCACACACTATATATAACGTGTGTAACTAGAATCAAAGAAAAACTATCAACCAATCAAGTTGAACAATAAATGTATCAGATTTATAAGGAAGTAATTTCTTGCATTATAAAAGATTCCCACCTTCTAATACTGGTCACGAGTAACATATTGATCATATTCATCTTAAATCATGGCAAAACAACATATCAGGAAAGCAGTAAAAGACTATGAACACAACATGTCTGAAAATTGCAAGAGAAATGTAAAAAGATTTTGGAAGTATGTAAATTCATAACTAAAAACGCTCTTCTAGAATAAATAATCATATAGAACAAGAAGGAACACTAACTAAATATAACAGAGAAAAGTACCAAGAAATAAAAACATGTTTTTAACTGATCTCGTCATCAAACGAAACAAAACTATCTCAACATTGATAAGTCTATGGGACCTGATAGCATACGAATTCGTGTTTTTGCTGGCGAGCTGAGCAAAAATATAGTATGAATTCTCAAAAAAACAACCTAGCCGAACATATTTCTAGTAGGCAATTATAATATAAGATATTCAAATATTATGTCATTGGTTTTGGCGAGGGAGGTCACTTGTGAGGAAGGGGATGACTTTCAAATAATAAAAACTATGCAAAAAACGATAACATAGAGGAAGGGGTGTGGGTTTCGAAATCAGCAACAAAATCATGGCAGTATATGGGAACAGTTCTTATTGAAACATATTTCTTAAGGAAGAAAGGTATAATCTGTGTGTTGTAATAAGTTAAGGAAGAGTTAGGCATTGCAAAACTGATGGGGGGGGGGGGAGGGGGACTGACGTAAAAATTGCCTCGGGCACCAAGAAACCTCGCTGGTCACCAAATGAAAAACAATT
>JAUUEB010437516.1:0-20266 GCA_032362205.1 Clione limacina | reverse complement strand
ACTATATAGGTATATAACAACCACTATATAGGTATATAACAACCACTATATAGGTATATAACAACCACTATATAGGTATATAACAACCACTATATAGGTTTAAACTGATCAATCAGTGTCAAGAATTCAAACTGTCTCTGAGAATAGCAATATTTGATATTTAGCAATTATATTTAATCGCCCATTTTTGCCAGACTTGACCATTAAGGAAACAGGCAAATACATTCTGTAACGGCAATATGTCTCCGCTTTATCCGCAAAATGATCGAATCTTCTAGCCAGGTTAGATTAAAAAATGGCGGATATAACCGGCTTTTGCAGCATTGATGATATTTGTTCGCCATTTTCTCTAGACCACTGAATGGCCAACTTTAGGGTGTATACATATCGCTGTATTTACTTTTCTCAAAAACATGGTTGATTAAAATCAAATGAGATGAAAAAGCTGAGTCCACTGATTTCTGCTATTCAGTGCAGCAATGTAACCTGGCTAGATGATTCGATCATTGACCGCTTTATCACAACTCTGAAAATAAAAAGCATGTAGCTCACTTGTACTTACCTGTTTTACTCGTGGTTATTATCACATCTAAAATTATATTTCACGACTTCTTGAAACGGGATAGGCAATAAATTACATATTTCTATAGAGAAATACATTACTTTGTACAGATAACGAGTAAACTGATAATAGACAACTACAAAAATCGATAAACTGCATACAGCGAATATTTCAAAAAGCACCTAAAAGCATCTCTGTTCATAAGTACAAAAACTGTTTATTACGACGAGTGTGAGACACATTTTTTCATATAATAACGTCAATGATCATTCCTTTCATAAATTGTATGACAAACTTCTTTTTTTCTCTTCGTTTTCCATTCCATAGTTTAATACATTTCTGATCGTTGTTAAAGAGACGAGACGTATGATATCGTTCAAGTCGCTTTCATCCAAAAGTAGTATTATAATAATTAAATGTATTTTATAATAATATCACATATCAATTAAGCCATTCCTATATCATGCAGCTGAGTTGATTTTCAAATGTCTGGTTTAGAAGAATATCTTTGGGAGTGAAGCAATGACAATCAACGAATAATTTTCTAATTGTCAAGCAGAAGCCCCAGTAAGCATTCCCAAGAGACCTCCTAATGTTTACTAAAAATCGACCCATAGATGTTACGATGAGGAGATGCTTCATCGATCTGGGTGACAATTTAATAACTTAATGAACATCCCTGCAGCTGAGAACATCGATCTATGTGAACTTCTCTCGGTTCAGTGCTGTGACGAATTGGCCCTTAGAATCCTAAAGGCAGAATGCGACAACTGTTACCAAACTGAATTCTAATTAAGCTATTTTTCAACATAACAAAGCTGTCTTACAATGAATGTTCTAAACAATGTCTTGTGTATATACAGGGATTTAAGTGGGTCAGCCGGTTTAGAATAAAGTCAGCAAGGCTGGCATAGCCATAGATACATCGATTTATTTACAAAACAAACATGAATTAAAAATCCTGGTCCAATACCGGAGTTACTTGTTGATAACGTATTTGCAAGTAACCTGATTTCCAAAATGTCCCTATTAATTGGATTTTCTATCCAGCATACATGAAGAAGCTGGATGTTGTGAATGAATTCACTTACTTAAGACCAACAGTTTCAGACATTCTCTCACTGGAAAATAAAATCAGCCTAGGGAAGTCTTGCGTCACCTTAGCTAGGCCGTTTGAAAGAGAGTGAGAAAAGAAAAAACTGACAATAAAAACATAGATGGCCGTTTACAATCCCTACGTGCTTAACACTCTCATTGTGGCAGTAAGACTTGGTCTCTATATTCCAAACAATAAGACAAGCTCATCTCTGTTCACCTATAGAAACTGTGCCGTATAATCTACATCAAGGAGAATAACTACGTCATCAACAACGAGGTACATTAGTGAGTGAGAAGAGTCTCAATACCCTCCATCAGATTTCCTAAATCCAGAAATATACGGCGATGTAAGTGACTGAATTAGAGTTTGGGGTTGTCAGCTCAGTCGGTCCATTGCAGTGTGCAAAGAAGACCTGAAATAGGTCGGCATCAAGGTACGAGATTGGTAAGAGCTTGCAAGTGAAAGGAGTGGTCAACTCAATTCAAGTTTATTTACACAGGAATACCCAGGACTAGACATATATGAAGGAAGATTTCAAAAAACTTGTTGCAGAAATAAAAGCGCAAAGCACGTAAAGAAAAAGATGTATATACTCCCAATGACACCTGCTACATAAGTCAGAGCTGTGGTAGTGATTGTCATTCCCGCATTTGCTTGGTCAGCCAAAGAAGAAAGTGTTCAACTCGATAGAAACAAATTAACGCACATCTATCATCTCTCGATTTTAACAGAGCCAATAATGTTGATGATGATTTTTTTCTTCTTTCCTTAATAAAAAACACAAGTATTAGAGTGAACGATGTTCAAAGGCCCAAAGATCAATCTTAGAAACTTAACATGACTGATTCTTATATAACTATGGATTCATTTTTCACTTAAAAACAAAACAATCCTGTAGGGAGTTAGTGTCCTGAAAAGGCGATTTCCCCTAAATCCCCAACTGACATTTGTCATGAGCACCATGGTTGATGTGGCGATGGGGGGATACAACGAGTGGGCTAATTATTTCCTCCGGAGGATTTCTAGCCGATGGCTATTGTCAGAATCCGGATAGTTCTTTCGTTATTAGTGAGAGTTTTGGCGTTTGCCAAAAATAATCATGCTAAGACTGAGATATCCATTTTGTGTCACATTGACGTTTTAGATCAGACAACACTTTGTAAATGTCATTATTCTAGTGATTAAAAGGGAGACGGAAATGGGGATATGATAGTGTTTGAGACCAACTAGGAGAATTTTCAGGAGAAGTTTAGCCTCTCTTTAAACCCCAAACCCTTTCCAAACCACTAACATTAAAGGGGTGGACATCCCCGTCTTCTACATTTCTAACATATATCTCTCTTGGCAGCAAATCGATACAAAACATTTCTTTTAAAAAAACGTCTTTCCTAACAACAGGAAGTAAAGAAATACATAGCCTAATGTGAATAGAACATTGTATTTTTTAAAGTAAAATTGTAAGAGTTTTGACGTCACCAATTAATAGATAAATTGTAAGAGATTTTACGTCAAACGTCAGCGATAGCGACATTGTAAACTCTCAGTGGAAGCGGGATAAAGTACAATGTCGCTATCGCTGACGTTCGACGTCAAATCCCGCTGGATGCGCGCGGTCTCTAATAAGCCCTATTGGTAACGGTTACATATAAACATATTGCTGTCACGCACAGTACCTATTTGACGCGTTTGCACTACTTGCATATCCTAGGCAACCAAAATATGCTGACAACTGGCAGATCAGTTTTAGCAGAAATTCCTTATTGGCAGCCGTCAGTCAGGGCCATTACTCAAATACAAATTCTTAACCTCGGTCAGGGGTTTAACTCTAACCTTCCACTCCTGAGCAAACACCTTCGCCACATGATCGCAGAGTCGTCAGATTCAGGTGCGTAGTCAGGATTTTGAAAGGGGGGTAAAGCTGGTAAAGCATTTTGGACTCAAATGGTTGGGGGACATTCCACCATGTTCCCCTAGATCCGCACCTAGTCATATTATTTGTATCAAGTGAAACAAACAGATTGCTTCATTTTTAATATGAAAACACATTCGATCGCAACCGACAAACTAAACTTTGCCTTATCACATGTTTATATTATTATTCGTATCACTTCATAGATATCTCCTCTTTTTAATTTCTTGTCTTATGAAAGCGATTTGTTTTGCGGGAGGTGACCCAAGGCATAAAAGTAAGTTGCTTAACATGATTTTCTCTTAAAATCACATTTCAAAAATTGAACTACACTATTAAACGATATTTTGATTCAGAATGAGGTATTGTAATAATTATAATACAATACAACCTCATTGTTAATTAAAATACTGTATCATTATTTTCTCAATGAATCATTCGGAGACATTTCTGATCTCAACTTTTCTAACTCACATAATATGTTTATGTGGTTTTGTCTGACATTTTCTATAAGAAACGGGCGGCTGGTCACTGTTTGGCAACCAGAAATGCAACAAATGGAAATGTTTACGACTTGTGAAAAATATGTATGACGTTGACCTTCTTATGACCTTAAGCTGCATCTTCGGTTTCTTATCAATGACCAGTCTTCCGATTATTACAAAAATGTGTGAATCAAAACTGCAGTTATCCTTGTTGAACCTACAAACAAACAGTTATCCTTGTTGAACCTACAAATAAACAGTTATCCTTGTTGAACCTACAAATAAACAGTTATCCTTGTTGAACCTACAAAAAAACAGTTTGTCTTAATCGTTCATAGTTTCTTCATTTAAGTTTGGGAAAATGTACTTGTATTAAAAAAAATGTTAAAATGCCCTGTATAATAATTATTTGATACAGAATAATTATTAAACTTTCGATTATGTCTGATAAATAAAATAACAAAACAAGGTTTACTTGGACTACTCAATGGAAAGAATCCACAATAGTACATAGGGTGTTGACATTGACAAAAGTTGTTTATTAATCCTAAGTATCCAGGGCTCATAATAAATTAAGTTCAACGCTGTAATGTTTCGGTGTAACATCCGGTATCGACGAGCAGATGTATGTAAGGAATGATCTCAAAATGTAGGAACTGGCAGTATGAATATTTAATAACCCTGGAAACGTGGACGTGACATCATTCGCCAGCTAATGTCAACGCACTCTGATGACAGGAACATCTTATCAATTGAAGCAGAACTCGATATAAAGCAAGTTGTATGATTATGAATGATGAGTTATGATTTAGCTTTCTCATGATAAAAAACCTCCCGTCTCTGTGCCTCAAGACTAAAGTTACGTCTGAGATGCAGCCTGGTAACTGATTCATCCAATTTAAAAAAAATATTCATTTTTCATTCACATTGCTACGCCCTTAGATGGTCCGTCCCCTTAGAAAGACATTTTTCCTTTACAAGTCAATAAATTACATTCTGAACTCAATCCAACCTAAATGTTAATAGATTTGTGAGAATCATTACAATTTACTAGTAGATGCCCCGTTCGATGACCGGTATTTTTTTTAAACACAAAATAGTCGTGTGCAAAATGCACAGAAGATGTTTACTTTTCCATATCACGTAATTATACATGGGATAAATCACAAAAAATATTTTAACGAATGAAAGGAGAAGTTATGAATGAAAAAAACTTGTCAACAGTTGTTTAACAGTTGTTTAATAGTTATTTTGGATAGAAAATTTGTTTCAGTGCCATAAGCTTTGGATAATAAGCCTGACAGTTTCCATTAACAGTTCATGGACAAATGTTGATAAATAGAATACAATTTTGTAATTCCAATGTACACTGAAAAGATGTGTTTCAGATAACTGAATAAATGTTGAGCAAATTCCGGTAACCTGAAAACGCACTTAGCGACCCTGGTGATAACATCATTGAAATATAAAGTCTAGCAAGAACATTTTTTTCTGAATTATCCCGCAAAAAACAAAGTCAGATTTATAGACTTTGGCTTGGCGATCTTACCCTATGAATACATAAACAGGAAATTGTGTTCATTTTCTAACATTACACCGGGTGCGTGGGATATATTCTGAATCAGAAAGTCAAAACGCAATGTGCATCTTCGTGCGAGGAGGAAATCTCAAACTGGCGTGCTACAGAGAATACATTTAATAATAACGGCTTAACGATGTCAAGTTTTTATTTTATGTTCAACATCAGTTACGTAAAAATTATTTAGATCAATATCCTCTTATTTTCTAAAAAAGTGTTTCAAAGATTTGTATGGCATCTACATTTTTACCCTCAGCTCCATTATGAAATGATATGTTTTGAGGCTATTGAATCCAATTGTTGTCAACATTTCATTTTGTGCAAAATTGAACTTTTTATTGAACTTTCATGAAAACGTTTAAAACTATTAAAAAATCACTAAATCTAAGGGGCCTGGTAGAGAAGCTTTGGGGATCTGTAACTTATATTGTGTCACTTTTTAAATCGTGTACCCAATCAACTATTATGGGGGTGACCTCTTCTACACTAAGCATGTAACTAGGTCCTTAGTAAGCGGTACTTTCAAGGAGCGCACAATATGGTAGCAGTAAGTGGTGGGTGATCCTATTAGTTTGTGTTCGATTTAAAAACAAAAAAGCACGTTGGCTGGATTTTTTTGGATTTTTTTTTAAATATCTGAGCTTCATTTGAAAGTTTGTAATTTCAATCATTTCACAAGCCCTAAAACAGACGCCAAAGTTTTAAGGGACTTCAGTCAGGATTTTTGTAATCGTTTTCTCATTTAACAAGTGACAAACATGCAAAAGAAATGAAAAAAAACATGTTTTTAGAAGTCATTACTTCTGATTAAATTACATTCAAATCGCATGATATGACTTTTGGCATTAAATGCTCAACATGGTAAAATGCCTATGATCTATGCTCACAATGAGAAAAAGGCCTGTAACAATCACAATTTTTTAATTAATTTTTACTTAAACAAATAGGGGAAAATCGGCACTTTTGCAGTGGCTACGAATTGACGATTTTTCCGTATTTATCGTGTTTTTCGTATTATACATCGTATTCTACTGTACATAAAGTGGTCCGATGTCTTAGAAAGTCGAGAAAAGAACTTAATACAGTTACAACCCCGTTAACTTTTGTCTTAGTCACTTATAATAAATATATGTTTTCATTTTGAACCTCATACAAGGATAATAGTTTTATGAATATATATGGTTGTGGTGGGATCATCTATATATCATGTATTTAATTGAAATTCTATCGACTTCTGAATCCGCTGTACGCTGATATGTCAAAAATACGCCTAAACAGAGTTAGCCTGTCTAGCTGCAATTGACACTACCAGTACATCAAAAAGTAGTAAAGGAAAATAAGTCAAATAGGTCAGAATGGTGGTTGTCTCTACCAATAAATCGCAAAACAATATCTAAAATCAGTATACAAAGCACGCCACATCAATATTAATACTAGGTCTGAATAACCGGCTTAACCTAGAAGACAATTTAGAAACAATTTGAAATGTAGACAATAAATTAACTTCTCATTGGAAGATATGAGGCCTATTTGATATCCCTTACTTAGATCTAATAGATCAAAGCTTTTGATATTGTTTATATGTATTCAGATTTGTGTTACTGAGCTCGCCTTCCTTTTATGTCCCATTTTTATACATATTTTTCTTTACTTTTTCAACAATTTTTTTAGTGCAAAACCCGGAAATAGATCAAACAGCACTTGAGTTGAGGGGGATTGGAAATCATTTTAGAGCAGAGCCTCTGGTGTCTTTATCGATCTACAGTTTTATCAATTCGATTCAAAATTTGCAGGGACATTTTTCAATCAGCAATTCTTTAGATCTTTTAGGTTTGATCAAGGCATTTTATGTTGCATGTTTAAAACAGGTGATTCACCCGATGCTTGAGATAAATGATATTTATGAGCGATTTAATCAGGCTATTAAGATTACAACATAAAGAGGAAGTTGGAAAGAGTAAGGTCAGCATAATTGTTGAAGATAATGATAGAATAATCAGTTTTGACATCAACAGACAAAAAGTACAAACATGATCACCATAACCTTTATCAAAGACAGGTTTTGGGATGTTTGTAATATAATTGTGACGAATATCTGTGGTTTGTTTACTCTAAATAATTAATTATGATAAACATCTATTCTTAAATCTTTAAGATTAATTATTTGCCTTTCTCAGAGTGTCTCTTAAATGTCAACTGTTTTTATCAACGGGTTTTTCTTTTTATGCGAGCGATTCAGGAATTCAAAATAAGCTTTTGCGAGGGAATCATTTTCGAAAATCCCAGCCAGTCTAAAAATACGATTGTCTTCGATTCGCGATATTTTATGGTAATTTTTCTTGCCGAAAGCTGCTATAAGTCGTCTAGAGGGTTTATACGCGTATTGTTAAATAAGTTATTTTCAAAGTAACGTCTAGTTTTATTTGTTTCTACATTTTACCTGTAACATTTCGCGAGGGGATTTATTTTCGAGAATTGCTCGATTTCTCACAAAATATGCAAAAATAAATCGCTCACGAAATAAAGGTTAAACAGTATAATAAAATACAAAATTGTTAGAATGTATCAATCAGCCTTTAAAATTGATGTATTTGATTTGTTAAATGTAAAGGTATCAATCCCCTTCAGATTGGATGCTACTTTCAATTGCTAGTACTTGTACTTGCTTTTGTATCTTCCAAAGAGTTGTCTACCTGCCTTCGTCGATAAAATTGTTTACCTTTTGCCAATGCTTAATTTGGAATGGCAATTTCACCAAGCTATTCAATAGGTCCAGAAAAATGAGAGGAAAGGAGGCACTTTACTGCAATCTAGAAGGAGGTAGAAAAATAGATTCAAAAATCACCCCCATGGTAATTACGAGGCATGGGTCACGCAGGACATAATATTCGACGCTGTCACAATTCATACAATGTGCATCGGTAGTTCTGGCATAGTAAATTATAATCGATTGCTTGGAGTATGCTGAGTGAGCTTAGAACGATCGAATCCAGGCTGCAAGTAATTTCAGCCATCATTCATTATCAAAGTACTCTTTATTCGTATATGATTAATATTAAAGGGCAGACTACTCATCGAGAACTCCCACATTACAGGCTTGCTCTGAATTAATTTGCATGGTATGAGATACGGAAATTGAAAAAAAAACTTTTCGTAATCCCTTTGATAATATAAATTTAGATTTTTTAATAAAGGGAATAACTCTAATTCGGTCACTTCTTTATTCTATTTGGCCAGTAATGCAGTAATGCAATTTCAATAATAGAAGCCATATTTCTTCTTAAAACAACTTTCAATTTGGTACACACATAAGACATTCTTGAGGTGTAATACACACTCTCTTGCTTTACTATGTATAAATATCTTGTCTTGTTTTAGTACTCATATTCTTCATATGTACTATGTCTTCCAAAAAATGCGATTCCGATATAATTTCGCTGATGTTAATTCTTATTCAAATGAAATCGCGAGATCAAAGATATATTGTATATGGTGCTATTTGCACATTGGCAAAAAGTGATGCTGATTCTTAATATATCTCTTGTCCTGTTTGGGAAGATGCTTTGTCGCTCAATTGTGAACTGGGATCTTACTTAGAACTATAAGCTCACAGGATCCCTTTAATGGCATGGCATCACTCAATGTGTCTTTATCTCTTATGCTACCTCATAGTATGACACACAGACGAAGTTCCTTTGTTCATGTGTCATTGATCACACAGAATGGGAAGCCCGGGCTATGGAAAGACCAGCCTGGCAACATGCCATACGTCATTGACCCATGCAGTTTGAGACAAGGAGGCAATGTGATTCGTCTGAGAAGTGCCAAGCAAGGAAGGTACGATTTGAAATAATTGTTCCAAGTTGGCCTTATATCTTAGATGAGGGTGCACAGATTACCATATTCATCCCCTTCTCCTCCAGTGGAAGTCGAGTACAACGGTCGACCTCTACTATCAGCCAGTTGTTTCACTGCTCAACCTTTTTCTTCTTCAAGAAAACAACATAAGATAAGATATGCAATTTACAACAGACCAGGGTAGACTAAGGAATTTACATGCTTTTCTATCCTGGTTTAGTGTTTGGAAGGACTGATTCTAACATAGTATGCCAGCTAGCAAGAGACGATGAGCTATTTTCAGAACTTCTGTTGCATCAATGGGTGGGGGGGATAGGGCGTCCACTCATGAACCCCAACGTGGTAAAAATGCAATAGTTACTGTTGTTTAATTTTGATATTTCTACTCGGGGGCAGGGGGAATGTATCACTAATGCTTCCAACCTAATATATGTCACAATAACATTGATTATCCTCATCTTCGTCCACAATATCGTCTTCCATGCACGTAAAGTCCTCATATTCATTATTTTCTATTTTTTATACTTTTCTAATCAGAATCACAGAGGTCTGGGAATTAACAAAAATAATTGCCCTTTTCAGACTTACTTCCCTTTTCTCTGTGCCCTTTGTTGCTTCCGGCGACACTGTTTGCTAGACCCTGGGTGTTGAATTTCATTATTTCCAGCGTCACGCTGGAATTAATGAAATTTAACTCTCAGATACTCAGAAAAAAGGGATAATTTGTCATGTCATCGAGATGCAAAAAGTCTGCTGTGGCCTTTTTACAAAAATCACATATATCGCAAAATATTAGAGACAATGAATCTTAAGAAAAATGACCATCAGTCTGGATAAGAACAGAACGCGCAGGTCATTATTTCTATAGTCAACTTGAAGTTGATAAAACTACCCACTACACATTCCTATTGGTTTTCCGACTTATCACAATAAATAATTAATAAATACTTTGTTTTCGTCTTACAAAATAAGTATTCACTATGTCTCGTTTTTGACAAACCACAGAACTAAACATGCCTTTCCTTTCCCGTCAAACACAACATGATGTTATAATAGTTAATTATACGTGATAACACAGGAGTATAGATGACTTGAGCCAAACTCTATAACACAGGAGTATACATGACTTGAGCCAAACTCTATGTGATAACACAAGAGTATACATGACTTGAGTCAAACTCTATGTGATAACACAAGAGTATACATGACTTGAGCCAAACTCTATGTGATAACACAAGAGTATACATGACTTGAGCCAAACGCTATGTGATAACACAGGAGTATACATGACTTGAGCCAAACTCTATACCTAATCGTTATCTTCATTATCATAGCAGCTAATTGTACAACTGTATTGAAGTGATAAATTCACATTCGATCGAACATACAATGCTCTCAGACGATATTGATGGATAGAAAAATCAATGGTATGGGAAACAAAGGGTAGGCGTAAAAATAATAAAACTATCCGTGAGCTAGCCAACATTTAAGCACATATTCAACAGATCAATGCCTTTGGGTTGAATATATAAATACAATTCTACGCTGAAACTAATCAACCATCCCCCCATCCAGTTCGTCACCCCATGTGTGGCCCCCGCTTTCCTTTTTAATGTCGATATTTTATTATTCTCTTGGGTCGCACTGGGTTTTGTTGCAGGCTAAGAGCTATGCTAGAAAATTATGCCGTTACCGACATATTGATTTTCGTGAATCTCCTCTTCTAAAATAACACCACGTCATCGATCTTTGCGCCCCTCTCCTAATTAAAAAAAATAAACATATTTTCTTTATTCTCTCTATCCCTTGTTCATTTTCTTATCTATCTCTTTCTGTTAACGCCCCCAACACCTCACTCTCTTGAGAGTCAACAGACACTTCCAATTCCCGGAAGGTTAAATTAAAATATCAACAGGACAATTTTCGTGCGATTGATTCAATTATTTGATCAAACATTTTCAAATACCACATACGTCGGTAACATTCGACAATATCTTCGCATTTTAAAAATAAATTAAATAAATCAGTGAGTCTTAGTCACTAGAAAAGCTTTGAAATCCTCTTCAATCGGAAAACATTTCAATCTACAATAAGAATATAACTGTGTATATCCTGATACTATGATGTCATTTGTCTTCAAAGAAATCAAGACATTGTAAATATTATACTCTTCAGTGCCAAATAGTGCCAAAATCAGAAATCTTGTGCAGACTCATTTAAGTAGTCTTCATATAGTTTTCGTATGAAAATTCTGCGCTTTTAAAACAAACTATTGTCAATAAATTGTGATTAAATACAGGTACAATCAATCACTTAACGTTATAAAGATCCTTGATACCATAAAACTCGCATTTTCTGCGATCCCAATTTAAATATCTTTATTGAAGACATTACTCATTATATTTAGGCGTAAAATGCCCTTGAGCATCGTGATGATTCACAGCGTTAAAAACGTTAACTCGAAAGAAACTACATAAAACTGCGATAGCAAGGGATCGCTTATTAAATAGTCTAGTTTTATGATTGTAACAATTGCTCAAGGAGGTTTACCCGAAAATCTTATTTTCTTTATCATAATTATCTTCCCCTTGAGGGAAAGCCTGAATGTATCTTGATACTATGATGATGTCATTTGTCTTCAAAGGAATGATTCATTCCTATAGACACAATCGTCGAAGAGAAGTCATCTACTAAACGGGGGGCCAATTATATTGAAGAGCAGTTGAGGCCATCAGCTACGAACAATTCTATAGAAAAGTGACCTATTATAGATTGATAAGATGCTATAAGGAGAACTTGATGATAAAAAGTAGAAAACATGTCTTTGTGTCGGTGCCAGCCATAGGAGCCATAGTGCTTAATAACTGTGAACAACCGACAATCGATTTTAGTAATGTGACAGAAATTCTATACACAGGTTTGGTCTAAACGCTTAGAGAACAGAGAATCAATAGTCGTTTATATCAGTTGGTCTTTGGAATTGTCTTCAGTTTCAGCAACTTTTTTTTTCTTCTTTGTTTGCTTTTGCACTTACTTTATAAGTTTTTCATTAATAAGTGAGCACACTTTTATGATAGCTTGACAATAATTATAACTCTACATTCTTCGAGCTATTGTTTTCAAAATTGTATAGATGCAAGAAAGTGATGAAACACACCATTGATAAGACAATTTGGCATTAACTTGACTGTGTTTAATAAACCAATGCAAGGAATACATCTCTGAAGACTTTTCCCATTTCCATAATTTTGAACTAATTTAATGGCAGTTCTGTTCTTCATTCGATCACTTGAAATTGCTTCATAAGAAAAGTGTATCAAAAGAGATCACAGAATACGGTTATAATTCTTGAACGCATCTTAGAAAACAAGGAATGGCTCCAAGAAACTCTGGCCACTGATTGGCAACCGGAAATGTAACAAATGGGTCTTCTGACAACCTGTGCGAAAAGTAAATAACTCGAACGCAATGTAATTATCTTTTCATGCTGCATTTCCGGTTGCCAATCAATGACCAGTCGTCCGATTATTATAAACAGTATCAAACAAAACCACAAAAGATGAATCCGGGAGAAGTTCAAGCGCAGATAATTAAAGACTTTATTCAAACTTAGGTCTTGCATAGGTTGTGCATCTTGAACGTCGAACAGTGCAATTCAATGTATTTCCTGATTATAAGATCTATTATCATCGTTCTTAAACCTGCAAAAACGCATCGCCTTATCACTTATCCTTCTAAGTTTTTTTCACAATTTAATTCTAGTTTCCTTTAAAAACGCCATATAATTACACAATACTCTGATCAATGTTCACGAAATCAAATACAATGTTCATTTTTTTCTAACAGAAGGTAAACCCTTGAATATATAAGAAACATTCTAACTTTGTTTTATCTCTTTAAATAGAGCAATTTCCTTACTAATCAAACAGGATCACACCAAAAACATAGAAATAAAATGGGATTTTTTTTTAAAATATACATTGTTGCTTCACCATATTGTATATATACCCAGAACATCTCATTCAATATCTGCACAATGAACATTTATTGGACGCTTAAACGAAAGCACGTCGAAAAATCAATCATCAGCTAGTTTCAAAACTAGTCATGCGTTTGCGCTCCTCTGAATAAATGATGACTTCGTTGAATAATTTGTTTTTTGGCTTCTTTTGCCAGCTTTCTAAATTTCAGCCAAACGAATTGTGGAGATGTAGGAGCTTAACATTTGGAACGTATAATTGAATATAGGGAAAATCAGGAGAACAATGAAGAAATTCGGGCGGATAAGGGCTGCTAAATTATGACATTTGGACGAATAAATGAAGAACTTAAGATAATATCTGCGCAACCCCATAAATAAATGTTTATGTTTTATTAAATTATAAATAGAAATGTAAATAAATTTTCAACAAACATAAAACATGTATCCATATATAAAACACAGATTTATAAATCACGTTTGACATTGTTAAATTAAAAATTTTAAGAAACAAAGCGCCATATTTCTCAACTCTAAAAATGAAACAGATAAGTCTTTAATCCACCGTTTGATAAACAATACAAGGCAACAAATAATACACCGACAAAAAAAGAATTGACCCAAAAATTCCCGCATGCTAGATTAGTAAAAAATAAATGCTGTGAAAAGCAACACCACCGTGTGGTAATATTCAGCCCCCGGGTGACTATAGCATTACAAGAACGCGAACCGCAACTATACCAGATATGAAAAGACAACGAGATACGTCACTTGGGGAACACACACAATTGGTAGACACCATGAATGCGACGCTCGGTCCCCAAGTCCCCAAGTCAATTTTTACTATGTGAGTAAATAATTATATTATATAACACATTTTTTTAAGAAGAAACCTACTTAAGCATAGAATTGTGTTCTGATAAATCTTGTAAAAACAGTTTTCTTTTTGGGGTTTGACAAATAACTGGTGCTTTTGAAAATATTTGGAAATGATTTAATATGTGTATCTGTTAAGTCCAGTTAACACTGTGTTATGTTGTATGTATGTATTTGTGATGGATCTGAAAAGAAAACCAAATGGATGTAAAGGCGGTCTTAACTTATCGAACACTCATCTAGGTGTTTTTTCTTATCTCGTTTAATCTCTCCTACTATTCCATTTGCATCAAGAATACGCGTTGAATAAGCACATGGTTTGGAAATGTGGCATGTCCGTTCTATAGGATACATAGTGATATTCTAACAATAGAACCTCTGAGAATCAATAGTATATTGACCACTGTTAAATAAATATTAGACGTGCCGCTACGGTTTAGTAAGACATGTTTTAAACGTCCAAAAATGAATTGCTTTACGCATAAAAAAGACATGTAATTTATTGCAAGGAGAAAAAAAAGAAAAGGCAGAAAAAAATTAAATTTAAAAATAGAGTTTCCACAAACACAGCTTCTATAAAATAACTTAGTGAATTAAAAACTGAGCCTTGCTTGAAGACTGTGTGTAAAGAATAGGAGGCAGAAACTAATTTAAACAGACATCATTTGTTTCTAATGTGTTAGTTTTTTTCAAATGCTTTTTGTTTTTTCTCCCTACAAATATTCAAAAATGAAACCAAACGTAACATGCCCCGCCAGACATGGGTACGAAGCCGGTTTCTTCTTCGCGAAGCCGCAGTTTAGATGCCAAGGCTTCGTCCTGTTTTCACAGACTGGCTTCGTCCTTTTTTGGAAGAGAGGCTTCGGCTTTGTGATATTTCAAAAATCCTGGAATGTTTTTTCACTAAAAAAGGTGTTTTTCTTACTCCAAATCCATTAAAAAGTGTTAATAGGTTAACTAGACACTGTTTACAAGGTACGCAACACTTTGTTTTACTGAAATAGGATGATTTAACCTTGTTATTGAGTTTTCTAAAAACGAGGGCTTCGGCTTCGTGTTATTTTTTAGACCCGGTTTCGCCTTCGTGATATTTTGAGATGAAGGCTTCGTCATGTGTCAGGGCTTCGGCTTCGTGAGTTGCGGCTTCGTACACATGTCTGTGCCCCGCAGCCAATCATGCATCATTAGGAACATGAACACAAGTTATGTAAAAGTTTGAATTTCCTGAGGCTTATACTTTATAATGCTGACTGCCGACTGCTGACTATTGTATATTGTGTATATAATTATGATAGGATGTTATTCAACATGGCAACGGAACATTGGAAACAAGATAAACGCGTGAATGGTAAATGCCATACTTCGGTAACCAAACATGATAAAAGAAGCAGGCGCAGGACATGGGGGAATTGAGACATCCAAAATGCTTTAAACTTGCACCAATTATAACTAATCTAAAAATACTGGCTACGCGCCAGACAAGAAAAAACATGTCGTGAGGACATGATAGTGTCCGCTAGCTCAATTGTTCAAGCGACCCGGAGCGGAAGGATGGTCGTTCGAAACTTGTCTGGGTATTAATTGATTTTTTTTAAATGGCGACTTAGCAGCGGACTTGTCTCGTGGTTGGACATGAAGAGGCGCGTGTTTAGTGTTAAGACTGGTTAACCAGTTTCAGTTGATTATATAGGATGTAAGAGTTCTACATCATGTTCTACATCATGTTCTACATCATGTTGTACATCATGTTCTACATCATGTTCTACATCATGTTGTACATCATGTTCTACATCATGTTCTACATCATGTTCTACATCATGTTCTACATCATGTTCTACATCATGTTCTACATTATGTTTGACAGGGTCATCAGTCATCGCCGATATAACCAATCTTTGGCTTATGGATACTTTAATCCCCTTTCGAAATTAAAAATAGTTAAAGAAACACATGTTCTTTATATTTAAAAAAAACAGACTCTAAAATTATAATATCGAAAAATAGTGAAATTGTAAACAAATCCATAAACAACAACTTAGAAAATAAAAGAGTCTTAAAGAATACAAAGAAAAGTAAAAGACAGCAGAGCAATACAAGGTTAAAGTATGGAAGTTTACAGCAAAACATTGAACGTTGAAATACATAACGGACATGGGGGTGGGTGGGGGTGGTTATCTGATTAATCATTTATCCGAACATTGTCACAACACCACGCAAATATCGTATTTCGTTGTATTTGCTTCCTGTACGTCTGAGGCACCCGATCGAAACTTGTCTGCAGTAGAGCTGAGTGCTTTCCTGACACACTACCATGACTCACGGGCCTACGACTCATACACAAGTATTTCCACAAGAATATTAATAATCACTGAATAATTTGATAGCGATATGCCTGGAATAGTTTATTTCGCAACAGAATAAATAGTCAAAAATAATGAAAGAACAACAAGCAATCGATTAAACGATAAAGCGAGATAGAAAAAAAAACTTTGATGAGTCATTTAATGTCTTTGTGTGTGATGGGTTGGTTATGTGTGCGCGTGCACACAGATTTGTGTCATCTTACTATCAGTATTTGTTTGTTTTTTCCTGTAACGGACGACAAAAAAGTAGAAGCTTAAAGCTCAATTGACATAATCATTTAAGACAACAAAGGAAATAGCACTAGAATATAATGTTGGTTCAGTTTTCCTCTTAAGACGTCTCTTATTTCTTTGTTAAATATGATAACGATGTTTTTTTTTATAATTCTCAAACTGCATTAGCCATGAGAAGCATTTAAAACAGATAAGTTGATATATTGACGCAAAGTATTGCATGTAGATAACTAACAAATAGATATTCAATTCTAAACAGTAATACCGGTTAAACCGAATCATTAAAAGTTAACTACAAACTATATGAGATACCAGAACAATGTCCACCCTGGCCATGCATAAAACATCGTATGTTGAGCAATTAACAAAAGAACCCTGCAATACCACTGGACTAAATCGATATAACTAAAATATATAATAAACCTTAGATTGGCACAAAACATGTCATCTTATGAATTATTACTACCATTACTAAGATTGGCCCACAACCAAATGAGTTATAAAACATGGGTCATCAATGAAATGTCTGTAATGGCTACATTTTAGACTATTGATTCGTTCAATTTACACCAGACTCACAAGAAGGCTAACATTAAATAATGATAAGTATCTAGTTATTAGATCAAAACATCATAAAAAATTAATTCAATGACCGTCTTTAGTCTCTTATAAAATCGCATGTGTCTTTACATACAAAAGAAGAGTGTCAAGCTTGCCAGTATGGCTGATATAACAAAATACAATTTCTAAATAACACTCACGTCGTCATCCTTTGGTCTTGCAGTCACCGAAACCAGACAACTGCTCACCAGCAATATGCACAAATGAAGCCACAATGATTTCTTTGCAGATGTAGACGATGATAAAGAATTAGAAGGAAAATCAAGTGAAAACAAAGAATATAACGCCTTGGGTATTCCGAGCGTCGCCATGTTGCTGACAATTACCCCAATCTACAAGAAGTCCGAACAGAGTCTGTGCTGCCAGAGAGGTCCGCGTCCTGGCAACGTGAGCTGTCCGGGCAGACACACAACCGCTGCTCGCTCGCACATGCGTCACTTGGTCACTTGGCAAAGACCGACAGCGCGTGAGCTGACTGCTCCTCGGGTTGCCAAATATAGAGAATATCGAACCAAGGTTTTACAACAAGCTTGGAACTCCTGGGAGACAGGAGAAATACACTGCCCTGACCCTGAATGCGACTTGATCCAAATGTTTCATGTCATGAATTCCCTTAAAAAGAGGAAAGATAAATCAATTACTATACAACGTGAAAATGAGAAATTTGTCAGAGAGTTAAGCACGTAACAACATAAGTCGTCATTATTATCATCGTCGTAATGATCAATATCTTAGCTACGCAATACATTTACTGACAATAATTAATGGCGTTAGCTGTCTCATTCATAGTTAAAGATGTGTGAAATAAATTTGAACGTGAACTGCATGGTGTCCAGCCTACAACATACAATACAGTGTGCATGCAGACTTAACTGTATAACCAAACCTTCCTCTCCGATCTTATGCGGTATGTATGTTCGACCAAAAATTGGGGTTGGTGCGGTACTAGTTTTTGTTATATAGCAAACCCCTTTTATTTTGTCTCAATAAAAAAACACTTATCTACTTAAACATAACCTTCTTGGCTAGTTTTCGTCAAGACACACGATACCACCTAGAGAAGTATCTAGGGAATTAAGAACAAAGAGTCTAGGTAGGTACTATCAATATAAGTTTTGAGCATGTAGGTAAGGATTTTACATATGGCATTTGCTAAAAATGAAATACTTATACTACAAATAAGCAAGAATACTATGAATATTTACCCGATAGTTATTGACAGTTTGTTTTATTCACACAATCTCCTTAGTACCCAAGTCAAGTAGGATCTCTATTTTTAGTTGTAAGTATTTTACGTAGGTAAAGCTTTTACATGATCGTATAAGCATGTGCTAAAAAGAAATAATAATACAGGTGAATTCACTTATAAAGAGTTGCTTGGGAAACAAAGAAATGTTCGTTATAACTGATTTCGTTTTATAAAAAAAACTCCGAAATCAGGGGAACTTGTTGAAAATGGCCGTTTTTTTTCCTTTTTCTTCAATATACATCCTCTGATATCTACATGCCTTAGCTTGACAAAACCAGACTAATAAACCCTTTCTACATCTTTGCATCACAAGACTTGGAGACAGCTGACGCGCTTCACGAAATAGTGATCTACTTATTGCTTTTTCTTGGGTTTTCTCAACCATTTCTTAAATTATTGTTCGTTATAAGCAATTTATTTGAAATTGTAGTTCGATATAAGAAATGTATTTAATGGTACAAAGAGGGATATATTAAGGTAGTTTTCTTGTTGTTCGTAATAACTTATTATTCGTTATAAATGAATTCACATGTACCACTACAAATAAGAAAGTATACTATAAATATTTAATCCATGTGCCATTATATGACAATATTCCTTTCATAAAGTATGGAGATGACACCTCTTTACAAGCAGCGCTTATTTCATCCAACAAAGACTTAGTAAACTACAATAATGAAATAGAAAGGTGTGATGACCACTTTCTTCTTTTAAATGTCAGCAAGACAAAAGAAATCATATCTGACTTCAGAATAAAAGATAACAGTCACGATCTTTTGTGTATCAAAGGCCAACAGGTAGAGCGAGTTCCTGAATACAAATATCTCGGTGTCATGTTTGACGAAAAGTAAGAATGGTCTAGTAATAGTAAACGTCTACAAAAGAAGATTAACCAGAGATTGTGTTTCATGAAAAGACTAGCTAGTTTTAATATTGATTTAACCCTTTTGAATTTGTTCTATGAATCATGTGTTCTCAGTTTATTTGCTTTCTGTGTTACTGCATGGGGTGGGAAAGTTAAGGCAAGATACAAACACAAAATGAATAGAAGCATCAAACACGCAAACAAACTCTTACTAAACACACAATACAAGACTCTTGATGATTTGTTAAAAGAAGCCAGCAAATGTAAACTCACAAAGATAATTGAATACTGTTCACATCCACTAAATAAATCTATGTATAAAAATCTCATTTTTACGGAGCCAGGGGGACATGGGGGAAAGCCCCCCTCCCCCTCATATAAGATCCACAATGCTCTAAATGTGCACAATTTTTTAACTTATCTCAAAACTTTCGCCAGCTTCGCGGCCATTGCTTTGATAATATGCTATAAAATTCTCTAAATTTGCATCATTTTTAGCTAATCTAGCTAAAGGGGAGGAGTGCATTGATAAAACCTTAGTTAAAGGCAGTTTTATTGAAGGTCTGGTAGGTATACTAAAATGACAA
>JAUUEB010437405.1:0-11915 GCA_032362205.1 Clione limacina | reverse complement strand
GATTGAGGCAGTCAGCTTGTGTTTGCACATAAATACACATAAGCTAGAAAACCTCAAGAAATAACCAATGTGGCGGGAGGGGTGCACCAGTGAAACTCATCCCCGCCGACCTCTACATAAATAAAACTCACTGGGAAGTCGTGACATGCATAAAAAGACACGGACAACATATCTCCAATCACACAGTGACCAGCCGTTGAGGCGAAAGGAATCGTCTGTGTGACAAAAGTATGTTGTAAAAATACACTATATTAGCCTCGAAAACTTCATGTTTTCTTGAGGTCCCTTTTCCAACTTTATTACATTGGTAGGAATTATACTAGACTAACATCGTTAACATCATGCTTCGATTCTTTTCTCGCTAAGTAAGCATACTCGATCTTTCAGGTTGCAGTTTGGAACGTATAGAAGCTTTTTTTGTATCTGTGATTACCTTACAAATCCGTTGTATGTTCCTGATGTTTTTTATGATCAAAAGATTAGCCAAGCATGTGTTACCTCAGTGCAGACAAAAAGAAGAGTACTGAGTCCTGATGATATTAGCCTCCCTATTATTAATAACGGTGTCATCTACATAATATAATTCAAAATCCATTTGTGTGTGTGTGTGTGTGTATTTGTATGCAGTATGATTACAGCCACAGTTTTGACTCAATCAAGCTGAAAATGTTGGTACATATTACCAGATGTGTGGTTAAGCTTTTGGTAAAAATCAGTGGACTAAAGGAAGAGTTATTATCAATATAGTTTTTCTAGATTTTACTATTTATCCTCTGTAAAATTCGCATCATTGAAATGTGTGTATTTTTTTGAATGGTATTGTCTCCACAGTTTTAATTCAATTAACTTGAAACGTTCGAAATATGTTGGTAAATATTTGTAGATTTGCGGTTAAGCAAATTTAATCGTTTCTAATGTAAAAAAAAAGTTATACGCGTTTTAGTTTTACTTTTATTTATCTATAAATCACCTTCCATTAATCATGAACAAACATGAACTAAATCCGGAAATCCTGAATTGCACATTTAGTGAACGCAAAGTTCGCAAAGTTCTCTTTCCGTCTGAAATACAAACAACATTCAAATAATTGATATACACGTTGGTAACAAACTATGATTTTTAAAGCGGGTTGGGGGCATATTTGCGCATAGTGGGGAGGTATTCATGGTGGTAACAAAGTCAGTGTTTTCTTTTTTTTCAGCCAAATTCATGTTTCTTTCTTTTTGTATACTGTCCGGGTAAGATTGGGTACTCAGACACAAAACATTTTGTAGATTGCTATTAGCGATGTGAGGGCAACAATTGATTTGAGATTGTGTAAAACTGGGCAACGCCGAGTAAACCCGCTAGTTCTACTATAAAGCAAAGTAAAAATATTTTTAGATTAAGGTACTGATCAAGCGAACGTCAGTTAAAAAAGATGCAACAAATTAAGAGACCAAGTCTTTGACAGATTCTCTAGAGCACGCATCGCTGTCTGAAGGAAGGATTGGCTCTTCAGTCTGTCTCGAAATCCTGACTTACTGCTTGACTCATTATACCACTTCTTTGCATACTGTACTCATGTTGTTCGGGATCTTTTGGGAATTCTGGTCCCAAAGTCTCTGATGTAGACCATAGCAATCAAGTTTGTTTGGGCCTATAATTGATTTCTGTCGCTTTTTTATATCCTATCTGTAACACATCGGTAGGTTTTATTCAAAGCGACATAGAAGAACAAGTTAGCTTGACATTTTCTGTAAACTCTTGGACAAATATGAGATAAAATGTTTGAATCAAGAACCCACAACCTGCCCCCCTCAAGTTTTAAAAATGATAAGAAAGGTTTTCAATGCTAAATTTGTATTTATAAAATGACATCCCAGCAGAATGCCAGGCGCTTTGTGCCTTATCTGTAAAGGCCCTTTGCGCCAATATTTCCAAAAAGTTTTAAAATACTAGATAAACGTCTCTGTATTCTCAAATATGCCCTTACAAACCCCTTGCTCTGTAAGTTGTCATATGTTCAAACTCTTGCTGAATCCATCAATCATTTTGGAGAAAATCGTCACGCAATCAACCAACCAAACAAGCAAGCATACAGTGAAGTGTATACTGTTATGTATGAAATTAAAAGGTCGAGTTATCATGGATCATGAACTCGGTAGGGTCTTCTTTTAGTAGAAGAATAAGTAGTATAACACAGTGTATTAAATGTGTTACTCACTCGTTACAGTTACATAGAAAATTCAAACAATGTTTGCAAACAATTATAGCTTCTCATTTTCTAGGCTTTTTCACATGAGATAATAATTATGGAAGCAAATTTTGTCCATACCTTTGGTTACCATAGGCTGACAGAAAAGGTAACTGTCATTAAGGATACATAATCTTACTCATTTATATGAATGTATAAGGAAATGACTTTTTGCCTAACACTAACCTGGCATGTCATTAATGGTTTGAAGCCAGTTTGGCGTTAGTACTACTGATATAAAAGGGGCACCAGGTATTATAAACTTCATGGTTGGAATCAAAAGATACATAAATATATGTATAAGATATTTATATAAATTCTAAATAAATACTGAGAAGCGTAAGGTGGCAGCAGTTTATTCTTAAATTACATTTTCATAAATTTGGACAATATAATAAATACAAGCCTAAACGGGGGAGGGGTGGGATAACATTCCGGATTCGGTTAATTTAACCATCATCAGTGTTTTGAGTAAGGGGGGAGGCACTCATCTCTACTGGGCAAAGGTAAGAGGAAGGCAAAAGTAAATACATATACATAATGTCATCAATCTCAATCAACATACATATTCAATGAAAAAACATCTATGGAAAAACATATAATACATTTACAAGGTCTCATTTGAAACATCACTATACTATAACTATAAAGTGTAAGTACTACTGTCTTGTTCTCTTACTATAAATTCTTAGGAGAAATCCATTCCACTTTCATTATTCATTTGGAGTATTCACTGCTACTAGGACCAAGCACTATAAATTCTTAGGAGAAATCCATTCCACTTTCATTAATCATTAGGAGTATTCACTGCTACTAGGACCAAGCACCTGAAAATGTAAACAAATAAGTACATTACTAACAATACCTTTTATTAAGTCCATATAAAGCTGTTACATAATGTCTCCAGGAGTATAAGTAGGTACATACTTTACATTCTTTGACTATTCTATTCAAACATTTTTTTCCTTATATTGATTAATCTTTACATCAATTTACATCTCTTCTTCTACATGAAATAGAGATACTATACATTGTTATGCTATTTTATTAGTTCCCTGGCTCATATAAAAATATGAAAATATACATACATGAATAGATCTACATTACTAACAATACATATAGTAAGCTGACAAGATCTTAAAAGTGACCAGGTAATCTGATTATCTTATTTAACCATTTGAAATAAGTAAGTCTTTAGTCTTATTTTAAACTTTTGCAAAGATGGAACTAATTATAAGTATTCAGGCAGGCTATTCCACAGGTCAGGTCCCACAAAGGT
This sequence comes from Clione limacina, assembly GCA_032362205.1. Classification (NCBI taxonomy): domain Eukaryota; kingdom Metazoa; phylum Mollusca; class Gastropoda; order Pteropoda; family Clionidae; genus Clione; species Clione limacina. The sequence goes on along the minus strand of JAUUEB010437405.1, from coordinate 8,400 downwards.
TAACTCTTTCACCATGGTTCTTTCACTTAGGAATTGGTTTTTGAAGCTGATTTTTTGTTGTTGCGAGAAACGCAATGGTCTAGAACATACATATGGATAAAGAATTTCTTTTACATACGATGGATATAATTCATCATTAAGACTTGAAAAAAGTTATGTCGATTTTTATATTGAAACCGTGTTTGACAGGAAGCCAATGAAGATATTTAAGAAAAGATGTGATACTTTGTCTTGTTGGCACTTTATTAGTCTAGCTGCATGGTTTTAGATCTTCTGAGGCTTTTGAATATTTCAATTTGTCATTAAACAGTACAAAGAATTACAATAATGAAGTTTAGAAATTACGAAGGCAATGTATTAGTAGCTTCCTCGGAAATAATTTCTCTCAAGTGAGTGATTTTCTTATTTCAGAATAGCAGAATTTCCTGACCTGTGAAACCAGTTTACTGTTAACTATGGACCAGGCTATCTAAAATAACACCAAGATTTCTAACTTTTGATGACAGGGGAATATCTTCGCCGGATAGGGGAAATGCGTGTTGACTGGGTACCGATTAGCATAACCTCAGTCTTGCCATTGTTAATTCTCGACACCGAGTATTACATACTCGTGAAGAGTATGTGATCGGTCGGTATGTCTGTCTGTCTGTGTGTATGTGTGTCTGTGAACATGATCACTCAAAAAATATACAACTCATTGCCGTAAAATATTGTACGATGTTGTAACAACACGATGTAGACCCCTATTTAATTCCAGCAATATTTGTTAAGAATAGAAAGAAAATGAAGTATTTTACTATATGTTCCAATGGATATTTTACTATATGTCCTGACAGAACGGGAATTTCCAATGCATGTGCACCTACCCGTAGCTCTTAAAGATTATAAAATCTAGCCGTCGTGGTTGCGTTTTCCGTCCCTGCGGTTTTGTGTTGATTGGTTTCGGTAAAATAAATATTAAATGTGTTTCCTATCTATGATCGTTCTACATGGTATTCTTTTTAGGGAGAATCTGCCAATTCGTGTCGATATGTTTTTACATGGTGTCGAGTTTGTACTCTGAGTACTCATGTTTCTAGTTTTAAGTTTATTGTCAATCATCATTTGGTGACTGATGTAATGCATTTTTTTCAAGCTCTTGGAACATGGTGCCTAAGTTGTTTGGTAACAGGTCTTTGTACAGATGTAAGTCATCAGCATACAGACGGTAATTGAATTCGTAATGAAAAATAGCATCAGACAGTGACTGTATGTAAATTAAAAAAGGGTCGGTCCCAATACGGAAACCTGGGGGACACCAAACTTCAAGCTGCGTGAAGATATATCATAACAGATAACGAAAGATGCAAGAATAGAAACGGTGCTCAAAGGTCAAATTGGTATTGCAAAAAAAGGTCACCCTCTTTATAAACTATATATCGCCCTGAAACTATTGGTATTAAACTGCTTTGTTTTCTCTGGTTTCTCTATTTTGGGGTATAGATCAGAAGCACAGACACGTACTAGTGCAAAAGAAAATACTCTGAAATATCTTCAGCCTTGCAAATACACTTGAATAGGTGCTTGATTATACTTTTCATATATTTAAGAATGGCCAGATAGTAGAAGACATTGTAATGCGTTATCACAGTGAAATTATTGTGAATTAAAAGGCAGAGATAGTGAAAGCTGAGTTAGAAAACTACACCTATTTTAGATATAGATATCTTAAATCTCATGGCAACAGGATGAATCAAAAACTGGTAGTACATTTAAAGTTTAAGTACATAAGTCTTTTCATGACCAACAACCTTTAACCTCAAACAAAAAGATATTCGCCTTCCCCTAACTCAAGAAACACGCAAAAGGAAAATCCACACTGCCACAGAAGACGAGTATCTGTAGAGTAACCCGGCCAACAGTCTATCTGTAGAGTAACCCGGCCAACAGTCTCTCTGTAGAGTAACCCGGCCAACAGTCTCCCTGTAGAGTAACCCGGCCAACAGTCTATCTGTAGAGTAACCCGGCCAACAGTGTCTCTGGAGAGTGCCCTGGCCAACAGTCTATCTGGAGATATGTCCGGGGCTGTCTTCATTGAGCTGCTAGAAAATGCTAATTCTAAGATTATTCAGGTGTATATGCTTGATGGTTCTGCTGTGTCTGTTTTTTGTAGATCTAAAATGTTGTGATATAGTTGCTGTAGCATTTGGTCTAAATTGTTGTGTTGCTGTTGTTATCGGGTTTTGTTGTTGTTTTTGTTGGTCATTGTTTCCATTGTGGATCATAGCAGTTCCTTATAACACAGTAAGTATGACGTGATGAAGGCAAGAGGACGACGATGTTTTGTTTTTGGTTTCAGTCCAGTTTACTTAAGTATATAAAGTGGTTAAACAGAAAGAAACACGTCGTCGGGTTAATAAAGCAAGGGATACAACAGTGCCTAATAATGCATTTATTTTAACTCAGTATTACAAACAATAATATTATTTACAACCGTATTCCGTTTGAAAGGAAGAAGAATATCTTGTTTATGATACTTACTCGAATACTACCAATATAGTTTGAAATATCAATCATAAGGAAACACAAAACAGCAAAATGGATAAGCAATAATATCGTGTTTTTAAATATACAGTTCAATACAGTTGCAAGATTTCAGTAGTAACGCTGCGTATGTAGTGTTGAGTCGAAGTAAACATTTCAAATTCATAATGGCTGATGTCTGGGACAGATAGGGTACGTAATATTGATCGTGTGTCTGATCTCGAACCACTCTATTTAGATTTGTTTAAAGTTTAATATACTTTGGGAATACACAGTTAGTATTTTGTTGTTATCGTTAGAAATTTGACTTTGAAAACAAAATCAATACTCAGCGGTTTTTACACAATTTTAGTTCAATATCTGTCGGTGATTGAATCAAGAATGCTGTATTTGAAAACATGTTTTGTTGTTTCTAAAATAAACGTTCATATTCTATACTGTTGAAATATTATTACAATATTCATAGGGCTATTGGCTTGCTTGCCTAACGTTTTTGCGTAGTTTGCTTATATTGCATGCTTTATGATGCATCGAATATGGAAAATAATCTCGTTTAGTTTCTTGCCTTTCATGTTTTAAAGAAGTTCATTTTTCTGGGAGGGGAGGTATGAAAAGTAGAAGATAGCTATTTTGAAAATGGTGAAAACGTGTGTTCATCCAAAAGAAGCAAAAGCAGAAATCATGGTTTGGCATGGTATTTTTCTTTAAACTCAATTTTAATGACTGTGCGTCAACTCTCTCAAGTAACAAATTATGATTTCAATTTTCTGATAGTTTTATATTTTGTTTTCATAACCAGACATTAGGGTTCCCCCGGGAAATTATTTTGTAGATTTGTTTGTGTTGCATCTCATGTACGTGCGTATTTGTTCAGTTACGTGTATGGCTAAGCCCGGCAGTTTAATATGGGAGGTATGATTTTACAAAATCGTTTAAGAATATTCATTTTAAACAGCAAAACTTAAAACTTCAAATCACATTGAACGTTTATTTTGTTTTTCTTACTAAAGCAGTCCGCTCGTATTATAACATCAGGTGATTAAGATCAACTTCTATGATGGCAATTTGGATATCCGTCATTTAAAATGGAGCTGTCTGGAAAATACAAGGCACATTTATTTTGTATGATTGCACTCTCAAAAGTTGCATCCACTGATAATTTTCTAGACATATTTTGTATGCATTTAACAGCCATGCAAGTAGACAGACATATATAATGCAACATTACATTTATAGGGCAGATATCGCCGATATTACTGTTTATGTGTTGAATGACACATTAAACCTTTTACACAATTTAGAAGAGATGTATACATGAAATAAAATGTTTACTTTTTTCTCTCCTAAAAACAAGCTAATTTCGTTCGAGCTATAAGCAATCAAACGTTACTAATGAAACGAACAAACTATATAATTTCTTTGGAGGTATCATATAAACTGTTAATAATAATAAGTCAGGGCATTTGAATAAAAGATTGCACATGTGTTTCACATACATTTACGTATAGCTAATTGTATACTTTCAAGAAACTTAAAACACACATATAATGTTTATTTATGTGTATGTTCGGGTTTTGATTATGGTGTAATGTACATTCATTAAGCCGTAGGTCTTGAAATGCGTTAGATATCTGACATCTTTATCATTTCGGGATGACTAATAAAATAGCAGTATTTTTTAGGTACTGTTTGAACTTAAAAGTAACGTTGTAAAATGATTGGTCATAACATTAAAAAGATTCCGACCTTGCCAAGGAACGTTTACATACACATATTTTGTATCACTTTCACAAAAACACGAATAGCATGCTCTCTATAGACAAAAGTTTGGTGCTATCTTCTAGAATAAATATTTTTCTCTACGACGCTTAAGTGATCATAGCGCTGAGTGCAGCCGTGGCGGCATCCGTTCTTGTTCGTGTGTGATCTATCTCGGAAGGTCGATAATGGGAGCCATTCTTCAATACTCGAATTCATCACTATATCGTTTCATAACGAGTCTTACATAAAGCACTCATGAAAACTGCATATAATAAAAAAAAAATAGGGTAAGTTAGCTATTTCGATTTGCTGTCGTTTCTTTCGCCCATTATAAATTGTTTCTGTCCAAATATTGCCATCATAATATTTATTATCCCCATGCAATTACTGTTTTGTTCAAAAATGTTGTTAAACTAAGTAAATAAATCTATACTGAGCAAAGAAGTAATGATATAATAAATATACAAAGGGTCACCAATATCTCAGACGTAAAGCGATCTTAAAATAATGGTACCAAGTACATGTTGAATGGCAATTAAAGAAGTCATATTAGCATATAATGAAAGAGGTGGACCTATATCTCATGCCTCGAAATAGATAGGATAAACGACAATAATTCACAAGGAAGGAAGAAGTTGTGAGTCGGGGAGAGGGGGGAGGGGGTACGAGGTTATATATTCCTGCTTGATTAGAATAATACACAATTTCAAATGACATTACGACGCTGGCACTTTTCTTTCATCCATAGAAGTCTTCGCCAGGGGGAAAGCGATAAAATAGCAATAATTCACAGTTTTAGTTTAATACTAAAAGAAAATGAGACGAGCGACATATCCCCAATCTGGTATTCCCTACGTTTTATAATTTAAAGTATTTTTTGAGCAATGGCTGAGATTTCTCTTTTCTTAAATAAACCGTCGATTCAAGAAAAAGAGTATCGAGATCAGAATGCATTATCAAGATTCCAACTTGTTAATACCCCATTTGTCACCTTTACTCTTTGCCGAAAATAATGGTCGATAACTTCTCAGAGCTTAGTATGCATTGTAAACGTTTGAAAACTTGCGTTTCTTTAAACACATGTGTAGGTCGTTGTGAGCTGCCACTTAGTGTCCAAAACCACCAGGATGCACAATGTTCAATCAAAGGAAGAGAGATAAAGACAATAAAAAGGAGTGGGTTGCAGCTAATGGGGGCCAGAAGGGGGGGGGGGTTATTGGCCTAATGACCACCATGGAGGTCATATTTGAAAAGCTGAGTTGCAGCACACTGTTTTTACATAGTTCAAACTATGTTTTGAAGATGGCATATATATTTAATATTTTTTTAAATATCATATGCTTACACATAATGTAGCTAGTATAATTGGATAGTTTGTTATGTTATCATAATTTTTGTTATATCCATATACTTTATCTTGTGTAATTCCAAAAATAATGGTATTTGACTTCTCTAAAAGGTATAATTTGTAAGTCTGTTTATCTCCCTAAATATAAATTCCTGATATTCTTTAGTTTCGTGCAGTGTACGAATAGGTGCTTTACCACATCTAGCACCTTGCAGCATTGATATAGTTCTGTGTTGGTAATTTTCATTATATTAAATAAATTGTTGGTGGCATATATATTATGACAAATTGTGAAGTGTAAAAGACTAAGTCTACTTTATATACATCATGATTCCGCAACCTCAAACTTGTTGACATATTCCGTACAAGTTTTGTCACCCAAAAAGCGTGTCCACAAATTGTTTTATTGGCTGAATATAGAAATTATCTTATTTAATAAGAACATATTCATCAAATCTAGAGCATAATTCTAGCAAACACAGCGGGCTCGAATGTAATTTGACTTGTAACTCCTCAACTCTTCTAACTCAATGGCAATGTTGAAATAGGTTTTGCCCTGGACAATTTATGAAGGTTAAATATCTTCATTCATTGAACGTACACCTCGGTAAACAGAAAATAATGCTCTATAATTTGGACAATATTATAAATCAGTCGTGAGATATCTAACAAAAGGATTTTGAAATCTCAATAGTTAATAATACTACAGGCAAGAGATGTACAGGGTCGTTCTTGAATTACTCAATACAACATTACATGATAAATTCAATGCAAAGTTTTTCCTTTTAATTTTCAGATGTTTATATACATCCTATATTGCGTATCTCTCAAATTCGTGAAGAAATTAGTTTATTTTGTCCTGGATCTAAGCTCATTTGCCTTAATGGAATTGTTTACCAACAAGATTTTACTATAACGTTGAGTGAGGTATTTATGTTTTCATGTCACAGTTGTGTGTATGTTTATTGACAACATCAAGACTACTGAATATAAACTCCCTTCTGTCTCCACCCTTATTACTAGTCAATATAAAAAAGCACTCAGCTGTGGTTATGAAAAACTAAAGATAGTTTTAAAAGCAAAAAAACCTGCATAGCACAAATATTTTAACGGAAACGTGGAGCTCTCAATAATATTGAATTATTATGTCGTAAGTATAAGAGATGCCTTAAAGGACTTTTGGAAGAAATGCTAGATCAATATTGGTTTTGAAAATGAGCCTTTTTATATACAAAAGATGATACACCAAAAGAAACAGAGAATTGTAAAATTGTGGAAATTATGGCATTCCTGAATACACTACCTGCTCAGGTATGGAGAGTTTAAGGGTCACGATCAGTGTTGTGCGGATTACTGAAATTCAGTACTCGAGTGGATTAGATTGGAGCATTTGTTTTTTGGTAATCTGAGTAGATTTTGGGTTATATTTTTCTCAGTTCTCGAGTGGATTGGATAATTTGAAAAAAATCAAATATTTTTTTGAGTGGACTTTTTGTTATAAAATTTAAAATCAATTTTCAGAATCAAAATGATAACATTTAAATGTTCTAACTTAATGAAAAGAAAATAATGTATAATATACACTTTCAACAGCTTTAGAACGAAATAAAAAGAATTCAAGATCATTAGCACCAACAAACAATCGAATAGATGATATATACTTCCAAGAGCTTTAGCACCAACATATGCCAGGGTAGTACATGGGGAGATGCCCCCGTCCATTTGAGAACCAAAATGCACCATTTTTAAATAACCTCAAAAAGGCATTGATTTGATAATATCCAAGGTTGTCCCCCCTTTAACGAAATCCTGGCTACGCGCCTGACCCGGAGCATTTTGCAAAATAGAAACTTAATGGTGCATTGTAGGACAATTCGGGTCCAGCGAAAACCAGCGGAAAAGTGATCAAGTGTTTACTAATGGGTAGATTACAAGACTTTGGACATAAACATTAGCCTAAACCTAACTTGTGTCCGGTCCTAAACCTAAAGCTAAAGTTGTATTACGAGTCACAACCCGGGCACAAGCATAAGTTAGGTTTATGTCTGACTTATGCCCAAGTACAAAAATAGATTACGAGAATACCCTGTGTTTTACGTCATCGAAAAACGCGTTATAGAACTCTTTAAAAAAAATCAATAAAAATGTATGTCACATGACAAGTTTGTTATCCGAGTGACACCCTCCAAACCTTCTGTGTGTCTGTGTATCTAATTCGGTCACTTAATATCGATAATAATTGGAATATTTAAAATGTTTTTCAGTTCTGAATAGGAACAATGTTTCCAAACATGTTACTCCAACTAACTGTTGACCGAGTTACAGATATGTATTTAAAATCTCTGAGTCCAGAGTGATCCTGATTATAGACTATAGTGCACAGGTAGGTGAACTAGGTCACAGCTCATTAGCCGTAGTGGTCAGCTGACAGCTCTCAAAGCACAAGAAAGTGGGTATTTTCCTATCTTAAAATTCTTGATATTTTGAACACGAAAATGGTCTAAACTTAGGAACTATTAAAGATAGACAAATAAAATTTATAGTTTTCTAAAACAGTTTTTCAAGATGAATCAAATGAGCCTAGTTTTAAGTTGTTATGGACAATTTTAGAAATCTTAGCCTTAGCAAACTACCTACAACTACATGTGTCAGGGTCAGGAACACTTTTCATGGAATGGGCCTATTATAGGGCCACTCCTTGTATATCGCTTTCAATTGCAAAAACAAAAGTCAGACACAAATAAAATCTTTGTGTAATAACAAATATG
>JAUUEB010437294.1:0-11915 GCA_032362205.1 Clione limacina | reverse complement strand
TTTTGTTTACACATCTCTTAATACTTGCTTAATATGGAAATATAAATATGTGTTCATAATGCTTGGGCGCGTGTATTCTGTGCGACAGGAAGAAGGTGCAAGTGTTTCCTTATTTAGTTTCATGGCATCTTTGTTCAATACTTTCTCTGTAAAATCCGCACCAAAAACTAAAAAGCTAATAATAGACCGATTGTCACCAAAAGCTTAACCACACATCAGGTAATACCTACCAACAGTTTGCTAAAGTGTCAGGTCGATTGGGTCTGTGGCTGTAATTCATTTAGATACACACACACACACATAAATAAATAACACACAGATTTTAAATCTTATTATGAAGATACACAAGGGGGTCATCAACCAATTTCAACAGCAGCACTAATTTGTGAGAATATGCGCGTTTTTCTTTCTTAAACTGGCTATATCTTGAGAACCAAATGTGCGAGAGAATCCTAGTTAGTATCAAAATAAAGCTAATTGCATGTTCTTCTCAACTATATAAAAATATGCTTACTGATTTGCAGATACGTGGATATTAATGAGACACTTTAGACTTATGTGATGAGACCAAAAATCATAAATGTGTTCTTTTTTTATTCATGAATATTGATGAGAAAGTCACGCGTGTCATTTTTGGAAGACAAGCTTTCATGAAGCCCAATGGTCTGGAGTATTTGTTTTTATGATGCCTTAAAGTCTGCAAACTGTTATACATTTCCATTTGGTTTCATGTACTTTGTGACGTTTTTTCGTTTTAATGAAGTATTGATTTGGTTATTAGAGGGGGGGGGGGGGTGTTATTGTGGATATCTTGTGGATCACCATATTTACTAAATAAAGAATAAACTACTTCAACATGACCAGCAAAAAACATCTAGTCCAATATAAGACTGGCTTTAGCATGTGTGCTGCACCAAAGCCATCATTGGTCTATATCAAGAATCCCGTTGGCCCCTGACTTGACCCCTAGACTACACTATACCATACCAGGGCTATTTTATAAATACCTTTACTCTATCTAGATCCCACCAATAAGTTGTTATGCCATCAAAGACAATTATAGACCACAATCAAAGACATTATGATAGAAAGATACATCATTTTGGTGTTTATATTACTATGAAGTTTTGTTTATGTATTTACAAACACGATTGTGTCCAGAAAAAGAGCGGACCCGCAGAATGTCTCCGTCGTCTGGTATTAAGATTTTATCAAATCGTTAACTTTTTTCTTATGAGTGGGGGTGCATGTAGTGCCACAGTTGGATGCCAATGGCCTAATTGTTTGCTTCCCATGGAATGAATTTATATCCAACTAAAATAACAATACTAAACACACTGTGACACCTTTTGTTCTGTTGAAATGCTTTGATTTTCAATTGTGATCCTTTTGAACCAAATATTTGTAACCATATGAGTTAAGTGATAAAATTAACCCAAAAATTCATTAAGACACAGAATGCATCTTTTGACATGCAACAAGTAGCCCCTCACAAAAGGAACCATTACTAGAGGTTAGCACCCTCGCTATGGTACCTTACATTGCTACAACACAAAGTAACATAAAAGATTATTCACAAAATAGAGAGCCCACAAAGGAGAGACTGTCAAGCCACTCATTGAGATAGGATTTGACAGAATGCACAGTTTTAGCTGTGTTTAAAACCTCCCTCTTGTATGTATACAATTTATTTAATATCATTTCATCGTTTTAAAGTCTTTAATGTGGCTTTGGATCGTGTCCATGAACTTTTTAAAACATGAAAATTACATTTTATTTTTCCGAATCATATTCAAAAGTATGTGTTTTGATTACTTTAACATCAAAACTGACTAAGGGATCCAGAATTCCACAAGTTCCCCCCTTAAAACTAAATCGATACTTCATTAAATTCAAAATAAAACGTCACAAACTGCATGAATCAAATTGGAAACGTAAAAAGACATTAAATATCATAGTTTGTAGGCATCAGAAAAAGAAATATTTTTGTTTTACTCCAGACCCTTTGGCTTTCTGGGCAAAAAATTAAACTTCTTCTAAAAATGACTCACGTGACATTCTCATCAATGTTCATGAAGAAAAAAGGAATATATTTATCATTTTGGACATATCATATTAGTCTAAAGTGTTAAAATAATTTGACACCATTTTGGGTGGTCTAGCCATACAATTAGAGAAGCAGTGGGATTTCTAATACAGCCGTACTTATTTTTGACGCATTAAAGAAATTACGAAAATGGCCGAAAAATCGTATTGGAAATTGTTTCTTAATAATTGTTTAGCCCGTACCTATTAGAACAACCTTTAAGACTTATTATGTATACTGGAGACATGTATAGGCCAATTAGTGTCTCAAGGGGCATAGAAAACGTGGACAAAATTGGCGACGAAATATTTTGACTTTCTCATTAATGTTCACTATTATGCAAATGGGCTTTTAAAAGCATTTTTATATAGTATAGAGGTGCATGTAATTATCTTTATTTTGATACCAACTAGGTTACTTTAGCACTTTTGATTATCAAGATATGGCTAGTTTCAGAAAAAACGGGCATATATTCGAAAATAGTGGGTTGCTGTTGAAATTGATCGATTATCCCCCTGGTGTACCAAAGTTCTTCAGGGAACTACTCATTCCAGACCATAAGGAACCCATATAACAATATTATATAGGCTAGAATCACGACTGTTGGGGTGCATGGATTAGAGGTCTGGGTGTCGGACTAAATGACTTTATAAGATACGTTGTTGTATTGCTTGTAGAAGGCGCCAACCTTTATGAATAAAGTCGATATTCGGTGATGAAGAGATGTGTTATTATCTGTTGATTAAGCCTTAAGTTAAAAGATAGATTTAAAAAAAATAATGTTGACCTTTCCAAAAATCTTTGAAGTCATTAATCGAGTTGGTCTTCATACAAACCAAGGTACACAATTGCACAATTTTAGCCCGATTGTCATATTTTTGTTTAAAAAACTGTAGTTTGTTCTTAAGAAGTAATTAATGCCCCCAACTCCGAGTTTAAAATCAAAGATACGCCACTGCGTTCTACCAAAATATAACAAAACACAAATGAGGTGGGTCTCTGTAGACAACGTTTTTAAACACCCTCCAGAATTAATGCCCCAAACCCGGATTTGAAACGCATAGATAAACAAAACATAAAATAGCGGGGTCTCTGTAAACAAAGTTTACAAACCCCTGGGCATAATTATAAAGATCATCATCTAATTTGCCTATGGAGAGAAAGAAATAAGGGCGCTTTGCAGCCGACATAATTATTTTGCCCCCCCCCCCCCTTCTTTAAAATTATGGTCCAGAATTACGCGCCTGTTCTATGGTAACATGATGCTGGAGAGTAAAATTGTAAGTTAATTGAAATTTGTTGCTATGTACCGCATGTAGATGAATATAAACGCAATTTCCTGTAAATCTTAAATTGATAAGTTAATGTGAGCACCAAATCCATGTATATCAAGGCATGTTTTTTGCTACCACTTGAAGCTTCACACTTTTTCTTTTATATGAACAATGTTTTTCACTTTAAGCGTTGCTGTTCTCAACTTTTGGTCACATTTCCAGCCTTTTTTTCTTACATTTTGACCCAAAATAGTTTTTTTTAAATTCATGCAAACAAGTTTAGTTGATTTTGGGAACAATTTTGAGCCTTTTCTATTCATGATCGTGCTTAAATTTCCACGCAAAACAAGGCTTTTGTTCTTATAAAATTATTCTTTTAAAAAAGAGTGTAATGGAAGATACGCATCTGAAACTGACTGTTACGTTGAAATGACTTAAATGTCATACCTGATTACTGTAAACAAGTTTACAGTACTGATTTTATATAATAATTAATTAACCATGCACTTATTAGTTTCCAGGAACACAGTTTTATTGGCTTTAATTTGAGAGCAATCCGGATATTGGCCTGCGACGGTGACACTAATTATGAAACAGTCTATAGTTAAGCACTACTGTTATCTGTGGGACGCCATGTTTATAACATTGCTTCCAAAGCTTTTTCAAGAAAAACACCCTTACTGGTCACATTTTTCTTATACGTTATTGATTGGCTACAACTGTTGAGCCAATCATTTTGTTTTATTTTCAGATTTCATGTTTAAGGAACGGTGTGTTTTCTTTAAAGTCTTGTCTATCGTCTATTTTAACTTGCTAATTTCAAGACTTTAAATATAATGGGACTTTAGCAGCGGTCTTCCATGGCGCCTGACATTTAAAGATTCGTGCTAATTCTGGTCATCTCGGTGTTAGTAACTTGTGTCCGGGGAGGATGTGCAAGTAGTTCTACAACTAATATCCTATATGTGGCAGCACCTGAAATAAGTTTGATATATCCATCCTCGTATGGACGCTGTATCGCTACGTATTTAAAGGTGAAACACTACTCTTATATCCTTCAACGTAATAGATAACCGACACAGCTATCAGTCTTATCAAGAATATGTTACTGCAAGGCGTCAGGCGGGACTAAATTGTTGTAGTAGTTGTCGGGATTCGAACTCACACCTTTCCCCTTCCTCTGTTTCCTTAATGACTGAGTCACCATGCGGTTGAATAATTCTATTGATAAGCAAAATATATCAAAGTAATATGCAGGTTGATTTGTTGATAGTAGGGGTACAAAGTCAAACCAGAATAATAATCTAGAAACACCAATGCTGATGGTTATAAGTATTTGGGACATGTTATTTAGATTTTGTAAATATAAATATTAAAAGACACCCTTCTAACAGAACATTCTGTTTTAAGGTATTGAGATACAGTTAACAGTTACCAGTTAAACAATCTATACAGTTTACAATTATAATACCGTAAGTCATTGACGTTGCAGGGAAGGATACTGTGTGTCACTGTTGAGGGCATTGTCATCGTTGGCTACCAATGGTGGCTTCAATGTTGAACCTTTGGCAAGTTGGCATTGTACTTCAGTATTTTGAATGCTTATTGTAAATCCAAAGCGCCTGGTGGTTGGGAAACAGACTTCGTCTTCTGAGTGGGCAACGATGGCACAGTCATCCTCGTACAAGAGATCGAGAACAGGCAAAAGCATCATGCTGAAAATGAAACTGAGAGCGCGGGAGAAAAAACGAAGTAATTTTTACATCGTTAGAAATTTGAAACGCATCGCTCTCACTGCCCTCAGCCACTCTTGCTTTTATACCATCGTGAAAGCATATAACCATATGGACTATTTATGAGGGAACTCCAATGCAAGAAAAAATACTGAACAACCCTGTGGGTGACACAGTGTCAAAGGCTTTTGTAAGGTCAACTAAACGGATGTATAGATCCCTATTCTGTTCTCTGCGTTTCTCTTGAAGCTCGCCCGACTGTAAATATCATGTCAACTTTGCGTCTGGTATTGCGGATATCACATTAGCTCTCTGAAAAGACCTCTTAAACAATAAGGTAGCTCGGTCTTTTTAGAATGATATTGGCAAGAATCATTGCTGTAATAGCAAAGAGAGATACGCTATGATGGTTATCACAGCAAGACCTAATCTTTTCCCTTGCGATAAGTGGTCAATGAAGGATTGTTCATGTTAGATGTGCACTCTTGCTGGTGGATAGAAACATGTTCATTCCACAGGGTAGTGACAAGCTCTGCGACGGAGTTTTAGCAAGTTTATGTTTTGTTTACTTCTTTTGGTGTAACGCAAATGCGTATCTAGGATTTTAAAATCGGAGGAAGGGCATTTTGGCACCCGAGTTCTTGTAGGGTTTCTTTTTTTTCATATTGTATCAACATTCATAAATAAAATACCTAAGCTCAAAAATAGGTCTTTGGAGGTGTAAGCCTTGATAAAAATCATCAGCTCAGTCAACTATTTGTGTTGAATGAGTTTTGCGTTCTTTCTCGGTCGCTTTTAAATATGTGCAATTGTGATGATAACATTACAAAAAGGGGAAGCTTAGCGACCTAGTCAATGACACGAGTGAGCGTAGTGACACGAAATTTTAGTGTTTCATAAGAAGAGCAGCAAAGGGGAGACACTTATCGAAATTATAGCATGTTAAGTACAGTACACAACAAGTTACCGCCCTTTGCTCTGTTTAATAACCCAAAACTTATATTGCTATTTTCTTGCAAAACTTAAGACATATTTCCAAAAAGTTTATATTAATGTAGAAAACGTCTCGAACCAATGATCTACTCGTAACTAACCAATATGTTTCAACAAGTAGATTTATTTCGTATGATAATGATGAAAATAATAGAACATTGAATTTTGCCGGGCAGATCCACAGGTTCCAGAAATATTCTTTCGTTAAAACATTTACATTTACAGATACTCAACGCATGTTGATGACGTCTCTGTTCATATAGAGATCCCTTATGAAGGCCTTATGCGTTAGAAAATGTCACCTTCACATCAGTAGATACTATCGTTTCCGAGTCAGTCATGAGCCACAAGTATAGTTTTTTGTCGTTGTTTGTTGCTGCATTTATTGATCTCTGACCAGTAGCTATTATCTTGTCTGTATTACTCATTTTATATGAACGGCTGATGGTAATATAGACATCAGGATTCGATGTTATCGCCAGTATGTTCAACACACCTCTGACTTTCAGTAAGAACATAGGCATATGTATATTTGACACCATCAGATTTTTCTTTTTCTTACCATCTTTCAACTTGTTTCTGATCATTCTGTGGAAAAAAAGAGACAAAAATGATACCCAGGGTAAAAGTATGATAAAACAAGTTATGATATTCCTCAATCAGTGTCATTATTATGGATAAACACTCCCAAAAACAAACAATACTCAATTACCATACACGGGAATTATGACCATCTACAAGGGAGGTTAAATGAGTAATCCCTCCAATGTTATCATTTCTACTTCTCTTTGATCCAAATTATATGTCTTGTTATATATAACACATTTCAAAAGTGTAACAATTCATTTGCCACGTAGGTTTAGTCGATATCTATACATGCACATAGATCTCGTTTAGTCTGACTGAACCTAGTCTAGTCGAAAACATGATGACATTACTTTGGCATTGTGAAGAAATAATTCACTAGAAATTTCATAAAAAAGAAAACCTGTCAAATTCTTTCTGGTACGTGAAAACTTTCAAAGCCTCGAAGCGCGATTGAAACAAGTTCGACCAAGATTTAATATTTAATTTTTTTAAGGCGACTTGTAACACTATTACAAATGTTAAACGTTTTATATTATAAGGTTGAATATAGAAATGAAATAAAATTGAGTATTATGACATCAGAGGACAAAATACATTATTATTATTCACCACAAAAACGCCCGGATTTGCACACACAAGTTAGCAAACAAATCATGCAATGCACAGATCCTGGAAAGGTGACGTTTTGCTTCGTTAATTATATCTCCCTGGCGTAGCTCCGTCGGATTGTTTTGTTTCCTCGGCTAAATGAACGTGTACAATTGTTTTTCTACTATCTATTCAGGTTCACTTTATTGACCAAGGTTATGATTTTACCAATGGTGACGAGGTACAAGTAGCTGTTCTTAGCGGGGGCCGATAAAGTCGCTAGTCCTGTTCACCAGCATGGCTCAACAACTATTCAAGTGTTAGCAAATGTATATGCCTTTTTTAGGATGAGCTTTCAGAAAATGCACGATTCATGTTACTGATTTAGTTATTAACGATTTAGGCGGATGTACATATTGATTATTGAACCGCTAACGAACAGTTGGACCCCCTAAAGCGCCACTAACTTCGGTGCTAATTTCACTACACGCCAGTTTTCCAAAAGTAACATTTTTTTCCCTTCTCTATCATTGTAAGAAAACCCCCGTTACAGCTCCACTTACTACAGTGCTAATTCACAACAACGCCAATTTGAGTCGGCACCAAATTGTATTTTACTCTTTAACTAACCTCACTGTGTGATATGCTGTTAAAAAAATGTAGCACTCATTTGTATCTACAATTTAAAAAAACCATCAAATTTTAAGTTTTTTAAGTTCTATACACATCTAAAAATGTTTAAAATAGCGTTATTTTGTTATTTAGGACATTTAAGGAAAGCTCATCTGGCCTCATAGAAGTCATATCTACTGAATGACACTTTAATAAGGTTAATCATTAGTTTTACTAATGCGCCAACTTTTGACATACACAACAATTTTGCGAGAGGTTTGACGTATATTTAAAGTTAAAAGAAGAGTGATTTAATAAGTGCGCATCCCGATGTGTCCCCGTGTCGTTGCTTCCCCGTGCCGGTACGTGCCCAATTTCTGTATACTAGGGTCTGTTGCATCCATGTGCCATTGCGTGCCCGGGAAAAGAACGGGGCTATTTCACTTTAAAATCTTGTTGTGTCCCTGTGCCTTTGCGTTCCTAGTTACTTCATATGAGGGTCATATGAGGGTCCGTTACGTCCCCGGTTACCTTATATGATGGTCCTTTTGTAGTCAGGGTATCTAAATAGTGGAGAGAGCCTATTGACATTTCCTACAATGGTTGTCTTATTGAAAGTTATTTCTTGTATGTCCGGTAGTTTATATTCCACTCCAGGAGGGAAATAAATGTTGAAAATGGTGAACTCTATCCAGGCATGCCGGATGATGAATATTTAAAAACCTGTGGGGTGGGCTCTTGGAAGGTGTACAGCATGATGTCCAATGATGTCTTTAAGGATATATATGCCAATACCAAGACAATTGTTGCAGTCACAAGGAAAGGGTGTATATCATGTTCTATGAGGATCAATTCCTTTTTAGTTTGTCTCTTGCAGAAGTGCCACATGTACATTTAGTGTGTTGAAAGTTTGCAAAGGTTTACTATCTTTTCCATAAGTCCACAGACGTATGCTCCAAAAAATGTATTTTGGTGTACCCTGTTTAACATTTTTCACGTATCTGAGACTGTTGCTCATAGATAGGAACTACACTCAAATGTGTCAAAGTTATTGCAAGTGCTTAGTAAAGTAAACTGCGAACGAGACTCAAATGAGTAGAAGTCGAAAATAGTTTGAGGGAGGGGGGGGTCTTAATGAGTGTTTGTGTTATTTAGACTTGAATGCGTAAAAGTCTGAAATATTTGGGTGTTTGGTTATGCTATCTGTGATCTGAACTTAAATATATAGAAGTCAAACTTTTGGGGAAGGGTGTTCGGTACATTAAGCTATCTACTAGACTAGACCAAAATGTGTAGAAGTCTAAAACATTGCGATACTTGGTGATTGGTAAAGATTGCTGTTAACTAGACTTAAATGCGTAGAAGTGATTAATATAAGTCGGTAAAGTCGTTGTGAACTAGAGTTAAATGTCAAGTAGTCTAAAATATGGAGAGGATGCTACGGCATGGGGACGCAACGGACCATCATATAAAGAGACTTGGGATACAACGACACGGGGACGCAACGACACGGGGATCAACGACATCGGGACGCAACGACACGGGGTCGTAACTGTCCCAATAACTAACAAATCATTGTTTGTAGAATATATTGCCATACAGCACGTTACCATGAAACATGAACCCTGTTTTTTTTTATTTCCAAATATTATACTGCGCATGAAAATTGCCTTATTCAAACAAGGCAATTTTTATAGTTTTAAGAACGAGATTTACCGTTTCTTAATTTCAAATCAGAATAATTAATTTATCGAGAATAAATCTACTATTAAACTTGAAGACGAAACAGTATGGCTAATTCCAACTTTTAATGTGTTTATTTATATCCAAATGGACAATACTTTTGCCCTATCATCCTCCACTGTTGGCTTTGCATGAGACATCAAAACGCTTATACAAAACTGAACGATCTTTAAGTTTTCGTTTTTCATGGCTTAAATGTATTTTTTTATGAACTATGTACTATGAATATGTTCACAGTCTATATTAAATTTTTTTTTTAGAATAAAAAACGCTCCTTACTGTTTTGCGCTGCAATCATCCGATTCTACTCCCACTTTGCGAAAAGCTTTTACGATGACTTCCAAATTTAAACCTTTGTCATAGGCTGCATGCATAACACCACAGAATCCAGTAACAAATGTTGACGTTGGTGTCCAGTACATGCGGCTGGCCTCTAAAAAGCAGTCATATGCAGCCCTGTAAAGCCATAGTTTTTTTTATGAATAAGAAGGACGTAATGTATGGATGTTAAAAAATATAGTAGCTATTATCACAAAGATTTAAAAAGTAAGACTCCCGCCGTTGAATTATATATCACCAATCTCATACTTTTACAGAAGATCATCACAGTTCTCCCTCTTCTTTGTGTGCATTATTGGAATGTTATTTGGCCTTTTTAACCGTACTCCCTGAATCCAATTTTGGTGTTTGGGATCATATTAACAAGTTGTAAAGAATTAACACAAAATGTCTACAAACAAATTTATCAGTTTACAAAAAAACAAATAGTTGCGAAGATAAATAGTTGCGAAACTTACCCTCGCTTACCCTAACGTTAGCAAGCATTTTATGGGCGACACCACAGTGTGCATTATTTACCCTCACATTCTCGACAATGATAAATTTCCAACAATAGATTCAAATTGTGCGCTCACTTAATTCAGTGTACGAACTTTAAACTTGAAACATGCAAGAAATATTTTCTTGGCTACGACAGGAGACGGAGATGGGGTCTTATAAGTATAAATAGCGTGGCTTTAAAATTATGTGTGCGTTAACAGTTAAGATATATAAGTGCCACTTCTTAACATTCACATTACATAATGAGTTATCAAACCATGATGTGGCTTTTTGGGTGAAACTGTAAAGCATAAAATATTGTCTTTCTTTATCTATTTTACATTTGCTTAGTGACTTTGGTTACTCTGGTGCAGAGTTAAGGTCAAGTTGAAATAATTTATTAGCTTGTATAATTTGGGTGTTTACTCTTATTTTTGTTACTTACTCGAACTCACCTTATACCTATTTTTTTAGCGATCAAGTAAAAAGCTTTCCTGTAAACACCGCTAGAATAATGAACATCCAAACCATCATACATATCCTCTGCATTTGCTATTGACCGATTATCACGTGTTGGGTCATCGAAGTAGCGGAGAGCCTTGGAAAAAAAGAATATCTAAATAACCAAATGAACTGTTTGCTTGACTTTAAAATACTCAACGAGAAATTAACCGCTAAATTAAAATACATAATTAAATAAAAACAAGAATAACACACACCTATATACAAGATTTCTAAGACGATCTATATCATTCTAATTGACTAGATAAATGAAAGTAGCGATATTAAATACATTCTTTACACCAAGAGAGAAAAATTGCATCAGAAAGAGAAACTATTTGTTATATAATTGTTCTGCTGATCGGAATATATCTGACAATATTGGTACTCGTGTTTACAAAATCAAAGGTAAAAATAATACCAAAATCAAATGCTGCTTAAAAATCATAGATGTTTTCAATAACAATGGTAGCAGTAGCTTCAACCTTAACCCTTACGTTATAAAACATATTGCACTAATGTTAATACGATTCAGGACAGTCATGGGCGAATGGGGGCTCTAACTGCGCTACAGCAAGAACGGGGAAAATGATGTAGGAATCAATGGGGGTGGTCTGTGTGATACAGCAAACGACAGAAACAATGAAGATGTTCACTGTGATACAGCAAACGAAAGAGGAAATGAAGGTGGTCACTGTGATACAGCAAACGAAAGAGGAAATGAAGGTGGTCACTGTGATACAGCAAACGACAGAGACAATGGGGATGGTCACTGTGATACAGCAAACGACAGAGACAATGAGGGTGGTCACTGTGATACAACAACGACAGAGACAATGAGGGTGGTCACTGGGATACAGCAAACGACAGAGACAATGAGGGTGGTCACTGGGATACAGCAAACGACAGAGACAATGAGGGTGGTCACTGGGATACAGCAAACGACAGAGACAATGAGGGTGGTCACTGGGATACAGC
>JAUUEB010437183.1:0-11916 GCA_032362205.1 Clione limacina | reverse complement strand
TCGATTTTTATAAAAATAACGTTTTATCACTCGAGGGATCCTACTGAACAAGAATCAACAAAAAACAACGTGGTTGCCAAAATTGCAAGGTTCATATAGAGTTATATAAGGGAGACCGCTGGACTATTATCTTTAGTTTACTTGAAATGCATCCTCTTCTTTCCTTTGTATATATCTTGGACACTCTAAATCAATGGAACTAATGTTTTACGATGTTAAACAAAGCCCATTTTCGTTCTTCTCTTCGGATATCTCTTCTTTCCCATATCATATCATTCTTTCATAAGAAGTCGGTCCAAAAGACTTTTCCAGGTATTTCGAGAACTTCAACGAATTTCTAAAAATAGAAACAAATGACTTGCATTTCTATTTTTAGATAAAGTCACTGTATAAAAAGCAGTGTTTAAAATGAAGCGGATAATATTACATTAAAACATCTGCATCCAATTTTCCAAATCAATTTATTGTGAGATTTAACATCAATGTGAAATTACTCAATCTTGAATTAAAAACTCATAGAAACAACAATTTCAATATTATAATATAAGCAAAAGGATATTTTCATTTAAGCAGCTTTGTTCCGTCGGTTTATGACCGGAGTTTTATAGAACACACTTGGCACCTAGAAAAGTTGTCGTCATCAGAACACATAACACCATTTCCTCATTCTGACTTGTTTACATCAGACTGACACATCAGTTTTGACTGGATATGGTTGCCTGATGACTCAAGTCGAGACGATTCATATTTAAGAGTTCCAAGAGGCTTTCATTTCATAACTAAACTAAAAAGAGTAGATATCTTTTTGTAAAACGAGCCTAAAACGTTATCAAGTCTAAAGAAACTGTGTCTGACTGCTATTAATTCGTGATTGTGAAGAAGAGAAGTTAGACAGACTGAACAGTTTTTAAAATTCGTTGTGATAAAATCATCAAACCAGCACAACAAAGTCTACACCAATCTTCAGACTGGTTCTAGAACTAAAGCCAAAGTATGGAGCTTCCTCATCTTGGCCAACACTGCAGTGAATCAACATGCAAACAACTTGGTATGTCAAATTTTGTTTTGTTGAATGAAATTTTTATATGTTTCATTTTGCGGCTTTCCTATCTAAATTTTGGATTTGATGCCATGACTGTTTTGATCTCTCAACATTTATGGATAGTTTAGGCCACTGGAATAGAGGTTATAGTTTAGCGTCAGGAATTTTTTCAAACCCATGAGGTAAATTTTCATTATTCATTATTTTATAAATAGATGCACACTTCACATGTTTATACCATAAATAGCGACATTTATCGCTCGACCACGGCTGACACTGATGAAGATGATTGATTATTTATTAATGAGGGTGTGAAAACATTTTCATTATTTTTCTTTCTTGAAAAAACTTGAAAGCCAGGTGTATTTTAATGTAATGTATGTGAAGGGCTTTCAATTCTGAATAATTTGGTATCTACATTATTGTTGTATTTTTATAGTATAAAAGATATTAGGTCTCATGTAATGGTGCCTACTGAAAATAATGAAAATTTAAGCAATGCCCGAAAGTACATGCGGGAGGTGGACGCTAAACTAAGACCTGACTTCCGTTGGCCTTAGCTGTGTTTTACTCACCCTAAAAATGGATGACAGTTAATATTAGAGATAATTTATTTTTTTAGCTAAGAAGCTAGAGAATTGCAAGGTAGATACGTTTTAATTGAAAAAGTTTGGAAAAATATTCCAAAAGACTAGAAATCTCAGGGCCAGGGCTAGTGACATTGGATGGGCACTGGTGACATATTATATTTACCACAGAAGTTACCCCTGATGTTAATCCAATGGCTGGTAGCTGACCTGAACTCCTCAGTGAACTGAAAATTAACAAAGTCATAGTTAAATATCCACTTTATTGATTGTAAGTCTTTTATTTGTTCAAATATGCCGTAAGACAAAAAGCTTTTGGAATATTTTCATAACATATGCATGACCGGAGATTGGTGCCATTATGATAAGTTACCTTGCTGACCTGGTTTATATTATTGCGCACCGTAGCTTAAAACAACCAATTTAACACAAATGAAATGGTCAAAATTTACAAAAGTTTTTCAAAATAGAAAATTTAACATTAGCGATTAAAAAAAAGATAACACCACAATAAACTGTTTCAATGATATATCAGGCTAGAAAGAGGTGACCTACCTGATGTTTACATCAGTCAAGTAATTCCTAACGCTGTGCAGATCGATTTGTTTCATCCAAAACATTACAAGTTATGAAATAAGCATGATCCCGCAAAACAGTTTGATGCAGTTACCAATTTTATGTGTTTTAAAGTAATTTAATGGTTTTCTCACAGATTAGGTCAAAGATTTAACATCCCACATTCCCCCGCATATTTCATTGTCTGAGTCCATTGAGGTCAGGTCAAAGATTAAACACTCCACAATCCCCCGCACATTTCATTCACTCAGTCCATTGACAATGCTGCCATTTTACACATGGCTGTGTTTATATTTCTTTCCGCACAGTGCTGAAACTGCGCAATAATATGTAACAAGACAGTAAGAGATTCAGATTAAAATCAGATAAGAGTTAATAATGGATAACTTCCAATGAGATTCATTTGTTAATTGTTTTTATCTTTACCCATTCTTAGCTGTAATATGTAGCAAATTTACACTATACATGTTTCAGGATGGCAATTTAAAAAAAAAATCAAATGAATCAATTCATTTGATTTTTATTAAGCCAAGGGAACAAAAAACAGACTCTTACATCAATTCTCCAGAGAATTATCTGCCAATGTGAAACTAATGCATTAAGTTTTGGCATAGGCAATGTGTATGATAATGTAAATCTTAAAATAATCAATTGTCATGGGTGCTACTTTTCCCCACATGATTCAAGAATATGAATATATAATATCAGGTATACAAGACATTTGTTACCTAACATAATACATATTCATAGTGGCAATCGCCAATTGTAAGTTTTCCCTTCTTTTATTTACAGATTTTCTGCCCATGAAATGTGATGCCTGTTCTAAAATATTTTGGTAAGCAATTTTGTTATTTTTGTATTAAGTAAAAATAAATAATGATGTCGACTCAAAAAGTTTACAGTGTTTAAAAATAACAGACATATTGCAAAAACTCTATAAGTCATCTTTCTTATGGAACCGTTACTCATCAATTTGTTTTTTTGTTGTCTCTTTCACTTTTACTAAAAACACTTTTTTCTAGCAAAAATATTGTTATGGTCATAGTTAGTGAAACCCTGTACCCTCTATTTTGATAAATATAAATGCTAAAGAACGTGAAAACATCACTTTAGGGTTTACCCACGACCAGAATACCCGTTTTGTTGAGGCATAACATCATCAGGGAGTCATCTTCTTTTATCGTAAATGGTTCATGAAAAATATCACCTGGGGCTTCCTGGGAGGGGTTGTTACTACTGAAAGGCCATGAACTATATCGTATTCATCAGTGCTACAAAAATAATTTTTCAATGGTAGATATTTTCCTTACGAAAATATTTATTAGGGAATCAGATTGGTTCCAAAGAGGTGTGGTGGAGGCCATATACGATCATCAGCAGTCCTCTAATCTGAACAGAGACAGGGAGAGGTGCATCATCCCCCCATAATAAAGAGCTTCTAACCCTGCTTTGTCATGTGACCAAACTTCATCCGGTCACATGACTAGCAGTTTAGATCATTCATCTGAACAAGATCGTCGGATGACAGTCGAAAGTTCCTGCTTAAGTTTTGTTTCACAATCTCAAAGGTAAACGTTCAAATCCATCTACATATAATTATTGTTTTAACTTCAAAATCATTAGCTGATCTCTTTATTCCTTAGCGGAGACCACTACATGTATTCAGCCCATTCCTGTACCGAATCATACAAAAAGGTAAAAAATATGTATTTTTATTTTATTACATCATTTCCATAATCTGTTTCAAGGGTTTCTGGATTTGTTAAACATTGAATTCTAGTTTTGATAAAGATGGTTTCAGAATGGTTTACATTTCAGTGTTGAGTTGAAACATGTTGTTTTCAATTTTCTTTGTGAATCGACAGTTTAATACAGATTCCTTACTCAGGCTTAGATGCATGGAAACTGCAATCTAATGTACCTGATCTTAATTTGATTTTAGAGATTTGTATATTTTTTATACAAAAATACAAGCAGACTGTATAGCCTCTAAGAAGTCTCTTCATTCTTAGTATCCTTTGTCTTAATGAAGTGTGGTGGCGTTAGTAAGTTAGTTGAAAAACACATTTAAGATCATTGTGTAAAAACTTAATCTGTCTGGTCAAGATTATAGTCATTGTTTATCTTAAAAATCAGTAGGTTGGGAACTAGTCCTCAAAGTGACAGTCATACTATTCCATATCTTATTTACGCGATGTGAAAGGAAGTTTTATCTAATCTGAGTCTTTGTAGAATATTTGTATAGCTTCAATTCTAAATAAACTAAAATATGTAATTATAAGAATATTTTCCAATTATTATAATAAAATCTTGTATTTGGTCTGTGAAAGATCTTTGAAATAAAGTTGTTTGACAAAAAGAAATGTGTAAAACTTATTTTAGTTTATAATGCGCTAAAGATTAGTGTGGGGAGAACATGGTATATTTATCAGCTTATGTATTGTGTCTCAGACTAATTTCTGGTTGTTATTGGTTATAAAAGATTTCAGCTATTGAAGGAACTTTGATTTATACATTTATTTGCTGAAATGTTTGGGTATGCAGATATGCCTTTTAAATTCTTTACGTTAAAGGATATCTAGTGTAAAATGATAAAAGAGTATATATATATATTTTACATTATTCACAATGAAAACTCACTTTTTCCCATCTGCAGGACAACCAAATCCCCGTGTGTCCCCTTTGTAACAAACCATGTCCCTTGATGAAAGGTGAACTGCCAGATGTAATAGTTGGTCGACACATTGAATCTGATTGTCAGTCCGACCCTGCCAAAGAGAGGAGGAAGGTAAAGAGATCTATTTATGATATCCTGATTATTTCAAACTACGGTTAGAATCAAGTTTTGAAACCACCTTCTTTGCTCATTTACTCTTTGTATGAACTTCATTGTGTCTTAATATAACCATATTAAGGCACGCCACATCAAGTGGCGCAGAGGTGTGCATGCACGCGTGTCTTTGTGTAATTTTCCCTGTTTCCGAAAAGTGGTTTGTGTGAGCATGTCATTAAAACTTTGATCTATGCCTAGTATACCAAGAGTTAAGGAAAATATTATTTATAAAAACATAGATATTTATGAAGGTCCTTATCTGATTATTATGTTGCAATATTTGGATCTCAAAAATGTCGGTCGCATAGCAGGCAATGCTTTGATAATATCCAAGGTTGTCCCCCCCCCCAAATTCAAAATCCTGGCTATGCACCTGTCCTTATTTATGATTTTTTGTGTATTCTCAGTATGCTTTTATGAGGATTCAGTGCTTTAATTTTGTTGTTTTCAATTAATAAAGTATATACTATCATTACAAAATATGTAGATTACTAATTGTTCATCAGAAATCTTTAAATTAAATCCCACTCTGCAATTTAATTAACCAAGAAAGCATAACATGTTTGATTTTTGTGAGAATTTGAGATATCACAGATAAATGTAAAGGGATACAATCAAAAGAGAAACAAGCAGTCAGAATGTTGGAAAACATATCATCTCTGAAAAAGAGATTGGGCCAATAAAAGATTCATTTCTTCATTGTTGTTGTTGAAAGGTTTAGATTTGTCTTAAGTACTGTAGAAGTAGTTAAACATTATATTTGTCTTGTTTTGTTCTCAGGTTTACACAAACAGATGTTCAAAGAAAGGTTGCAAGCGGAAAGAGGTATGATTGACTTCAATGATAGATATAAAGTTGATTGCTTTCATTTGTTATATAGATCTTTCTTTTATACAACTATTTACTTGTCAATAAATTTCTCCACCTATTTTGGTCTTTTATGTATGGACATTTGATCATATAAAAATATGGTGAATCTTCATCAGCGTGAATGCCAAAATCAGCTGTTCAAAGGTTGAAGTATTTTACATTTTTATTGCCTGATAGTTTCTAAATACCTCTATTTTCCATATTTGGGCTTGATTTTTAAAATGATTCAGGCCACAGCAAATTTCAGCTTTTATTCTTCAGCTGGTGGCAACCTTGCTTTATATGATGTTTTGCCCTTTGTAGGAGTCAAAACTGTGACTGTAATCCCATTGCATACACATAAATAAACACAGATTTTGAATCATATTATGTAGATGATTTTAGTTGTCAATTTGACTTCCCTTTTCTCAAATGGCCGCCTCTATCCATGATTTGAAGGTATAGTTGTGTTGAAAAAGTTTGATTTCTGTCATGTTTTTATAAAACGCTAATATTTCCAGCTTGTTCCTGTGAAATGTGAGAAATGTCGACTAAACTACTGCCTGAGACATCGTCATGAACAGGACCACTCATGTCAGGGTTTCCAGGGTACAGGCAGAGTTGTCAGCAGTTCAGGGTATGTTTTAAATTTTCATGATTTTTAACATTAAGTTGTTGTAGTTGTAAGGTTTCTAACATTTCCATCAATACATCTTAGGTCATAGAGAGGATGATGCTCTTTATCCAATACTGGAATGATACATTTGTGCCAAATAGTATTGCTGATGAAATGTCAGTTTAAAAAACTTCGACTGTTTTACTGTTGTTGTTAATATTTTTTATCTTACTTTTTCAAAACAGCAGCCTATCATTTGATCTTTTACTGAAAAGAAAACAATTTTCTATCTATTTAAAAAAATTAGAAATGGCCCCCAGTCATAATTTTTAATTAGAACTCATGACATAGCATATACAAATATTAGTATGATTTAACCTGTAAAAGAAAAATGCTGTTCAAGATATCATAATGTTTTTACAACATACCAGACTTAATACCAAAATAGTTTTGCTGTCAAAATAATATTGCAATTTGAGATGTTGAAGACATTACAATCTTTTTTAAACTAAAGTTTTACAGTACTTCATTCTACAGGTGAATTGACTGATTACGAATTGCTTTTAGCAAATAATCGTTATTACAAACAAAATAAAAACAACCTTTATATATCCCTCTTTGTACTATTAAAATATATTTCTTCTATCGAAATACATTTTAAAGAAATTGCTTATAACGAACAAGAAAAACGGTTGAGCAAAACCAAGAAAAAGGAATCAGTTTGATCAATATTTCGTAAAGCACAACCTCTTTTGATGCAATTATTAATGTGCCATGCCATGCGCTCAGTCTGGTTTTCTTCAGAATTGTTTCAATAGTCGCTGTCAGTGCCACTGTGATTGACTCACTTGTGACCACGCAGAGAGGGTTCGCACAAATTATGTCAAGTCTGCGACAAAGCGGAAGAACTGGCCAGTTTCAAAAAGCTCTCCTGATTTCGGAATTTTTATACAACAAATTTAGTTATAACGAACATTTCTTTGTTCCCCAACCAATTCGCTATCAGTGAATTCACCTGTATCTGTACAGTAATTATCCTGTGTATGTATTTTTGACAAATATGTCAAAACATTAATGTTGGTAGTAACAAGTTTAGGAACACAGTTTAGGTGCCTCTAGTCTTTAAACATTTAAATATCAGCCTTTTGATCTGTCATTTTGTAAAAGGATGTCTTTGAATAGTCTTTGCTGTGTGATGGTACTCACGCACACGTCACTTTTTTTTTATTAAGTCTTATTAAGAACTTCATTATGTACATTTTCTTGTGATAGTAGATTTTGCTTAATCAATTCCTTGTACATTATGTCCTCAGTGCTGCAGCATTATTCCGAGCAATGACTGGCAGAAAACCTTCAGAACCCAGCACCTCAGGAAATTCAAGCAATAAAAGCACAAAGTGAGAACGCCCCTCCCTTCCCCCAAATAACAACAGAAAACACTGATACAATTAAAATGTTATTAGATACCTTTACCCTATATTTGAAAAATGAAATTGTAGTTTTTACTAATGAATGCATTTTGATTGTAATGACTTGTGGTTTACAAACAAACAGAATAACCATTGCTTCCCCTCCTAATTATGATTACTCTCTTATCAAATTTTCTCATGGTTACAACAGATTTACTACTTATTGTAAATGTGAAAATTATCAATGAACAAGACTTACCATTGACATAACAGGAAAATATTATAGTAGATACTCAAGACATTTTTTAAGCATCTGACTTTAACGGTAACTTTAATAGTCACTGTGTTTGCCTGAAAATTTATACCGGATCAACAGAAGATCAGCATTTAAGAACATGTCTGAGATACAGGTTTCAACAAAGCTGTCAGGTCCGGCTCTGTTTTTATTGTTGAAAACAGAAATTTTAAAAACTTATTTCATAACTATTACTGGAATACTTCAGGTTTTTACAAAAGGAATTGACCCACTAAACATCAGCATGAATAAATGTATTTCATGGTAATTTCCCCTTAGTGATATAGGTGTACATTCTTAAGTTAAATTCGTTTGCATCATATTCCACTTTTTTACCGCTTCCTCTGTCCTTTTTACTTTTTTGTCTTTCAAAGTTATTTCTTTTATTATTTTGGGTTCACTTATTTGTTGACCGAAAAAATTACAATATTTTGTTTGTTTAACAGAAGCTATTGTTTATTAAACAAACAAAATTGATATTGACAGTTTTAGTTTGAAAGGAAGTTTGTTGGACACCATATTTATTGTACTATTTCTTTTCTAATAAGTGGGAATGAAGGTTCCTTGAATATACAAATTTGAAGAGCTGAAGTGAAATTTATTTTGTTTTCAGTAATGCAAGAACAAGCAACCCTCCTCCAAGGGCAAGCAACCCTCAACCAAGAGCAAGCAACACTGCATCTGTGTCTTCATTACAAGGAACTTTAGTAAGCCTTGATATATATATGAAATTTGTTTGAAGCTTTTTTGGCTCATAACATTGACCTAGAACATTTTCTGCAAAATGTCTTTCATGTAAAAAAAAAAACTTCTCCCAAAACATAATTTGATACTTACTCAGTGGTTATTTAATGTAACGTTTCTTGCGTTATGAATGACAATCAGCAATCAGAACTGCTTAAAACAGGCAACTATTTGTGAAAACAGGAGAGGTTTGCCGAAGCTCTACACCCTTTCCCTCAGGTTGTATTCAAAGACCAAATTCAGTGTCATGACATTTGTCAAAATGACTGAGGTCAGTAGAATTTGTAGGCATGGCCTAAATTCACTTCACAGGTATTTTAGGTTAAGCTCAACATGACATATCATGACCAAAAGATTTGATTGTACCTGACGGGAATCGTACCAGGGTTCTCTGCGTGGTGAGCAGTCAAGATACTTACTGAGTTACAGAGCCCTCCCCCAGTCAGCAATTATTTAATGTATGGTACTTTTTTTATATTATATTTCTGCTTGGCTGAAATCAGCACTTTTGATTTTCTTCTGTAGTGTTTTTATTGACCATTGAGATCAGTTTGATTGTCATCTTTAATGTAAACAAAAAACAAGACTTGTTTTACTCTTTTCAGACAGAAGATGAAGCTTTAGCCCGTGCTTTACAACAATCAATGAGTAGTAACAACACAGAAGCACTAACAGAAGGGTAAGATGGCAGTCTTTGTTTCATGATTTTATAATTTTTCTGTTGCTTTCATCTTATTCATTTGTAGATGAGTTTTTTAAGCTATTGTGTTATTCAACAATACATGCAATACATTAAAAAATATATTTTAGACATGTTAAGAAATATTTTCAAGGTTTAATATTAAAACCACAATGCAGTCCAGTTACTTGTATTTCAGTTTTTTTGGGAATACTTTTATGTGGTGAATGAGGGAGGGAGTTTTTACTGGAAATAGTAACTTTCTCTATTTCTCTCAATAACAAATGAATGAAATTTTCCAAGACTTTTTAAATTCTGTCTTATCAGTTGATGTTAGTTTTATGTAACGATTCTACACTGGCACCCCAAAAAAGTATACACTCTTGATTTGTTAATCAAAATGTAACCACAGGGAATAAATAGTTGATGTTCAATAGATATGATAAAGAATATTTTTAAAAAACATTCATGAAAAAAACAAGTGATTTCAACAGCAGCTTCACCTCCTGTAAACCATGCATATAAAAATTGTACAGAATCATACATTCTCTGTGATGGGTCGCAAGCCTTCTTTGCAGACACAACTGGTTTGTGAGGTCGGAGTGATTTTTGGATATCGCTACACAGTTCTATGATGTGTTTTTAGTAATGTTGCTGGTAAGTCAGGACTGTTCAATGTTAGCGGACATCTATAGCTGACTCCAGATGCCTGTTGAGTTCGAGAATATTTGAGTAAAACTCAGAACTACTTTATATGCTCATATTTCATGTTTAACACTTAGGTGCTTGCCTATGCTGGCTTAATTTAGACTGCTAGAGTGATGATCTGTACTTTGGTCGGTTTTTATTTTGAATTTAACTCTTTCCATGCCAAGCTGAATCCCTGTTTGTGCCAAGCTGTTTACCCAGATGTTAAAAAATGCTACTTAAAAAGCCCAACTGTCTGCAACGAATGAAATAAAAAGAGGCGTATCTATCACCAGTATACTAGCGGTCGGCACACAACGGATGCCAGTATACTGGGGCTCGGCACGGAAAGAGAGGCGTATCTATCTCCAGTATACTGGCGCTTGGCACAGAAAGAGTTAACAACAACCAAAGGCTCCTTAACATGTACAACTTGCACACAGCACCAACTAATTCATAATTGGCTAAGTGATAGATCCTGCGACCCAAAGAGGATCTGTGGTGTATGTGTGCACTGAAGATGAAATCAATTTTGCATGTAAGGAAAACAGGGTCACCGCATGCAGTATATACAGGTTTCAAAGAACCAGATAATTGTTTCGTAGAATACAGAATTTCGCTGAAGTTTTTGTATAGATTGTAGGAAAAATATCAGGTTTTACCAAAAGGATACACCCACTTGTATCAGCATGAACACTGTATCTACTGTACTATGATAGCCATCCTCTGAAGATGTTCAAGCCTGGAATTTTTTCCCCTGTACCGAACATAGCACAGGGTTCTCAGACCATCAGGATCTCGAGTCCGGTTTAAACCTCTCAGTCGTCAAGCCCCAGAGACTTGATAGAAATAAACAGTCAAACTGTATGACATTTGTCTTAAACCCTACACCAGTAAGTACTGTTTTCTTGCCCCATGTGATTTTATTAAGCGTCTTTGTTTGTTTGAATCACTATCAATTTCTCTTTATTTTTACACAGGATGACTGAACAAGAAAGAGAAGACTTCCTTCTGGCCCAGGCTCTGTCTATGAGTGAACAAGAGGCATCACATCCAAGACCAGCTCAAACTGTGAGAGCCTAACTTTTCTAAGCTGTTGTTGATTGATGGAATTAAGAGAATGTCTGTAAGTGGTGCTGACTGTGGTTCATTTTAAGAGGTCTTCTTTGGGATAGACACTTCTTGAATAGTGAATGAGTGTTTGGGGGAGGTCTGTTAAAAAGTTGTGCATCTGTTATGTCTTGATATGTCAATTTATTTTAAGAGGGTGGGGGGCTGTATTTAAAAAAAGGAAGTGAGTCGGAAGGACTGCATTTTACTATAGATGAGCTTTCGCTTTACGCAACTTCCGTTGCTATGTTTCCGCGTCAGGGCAAGAGATCCTTAGATACCACACCGAACCGCTGTCATCAATTTACTTTTAGCGATTTAACCCGTATGCATCAACATATTTTAAAAACAACGTATCTACAGAAAGTGAATGACATGAGCTACAATGTGCAATAACAAAACCATAACCATAACCTCCTGCCTCTGCTTGGTTCGAAAGCGGTGTCACTGAAGTTGAAAGGCGAACTTTACAAAACCTGTGTCCAAAAT
>JAUUEB010437072.1:1534-11916 GCA_032362205.1 Clione limacina | reverse complement strand
AATTTAGCCATTATTCCCTCTATTTTATACGTCTTCCTTCTTCTCTTTTTCTCTCTTTCTTTTTCTCCTTTTTTCTCCCTTTTTTCTTTTTTTCCTCTCTTTTTTTCTTCTTTTACCTCCCCTCAAATTTCCCGCGAGCTCCAAGATTTCCCGCGAACCAGGTTCGCAGTTCGAGCGTTTTTTTCCAGCCATGGCGACAATCATTTGTTTTTCTTCTTTATTTACACCCCTGTAAGAGGCCACTTGTAGTAGGTGGCCAGTTTGGCTGCTGAAAATCACTGGCCACCTAGAGCAAGTTCAGCTGTATTCAGAACAAGCTTTTAGCATTATATATCATGGTTTCTACCTAGGGAAGCAACCTGTGAAGCAATATTTTGAGGAGGCAAAACAAATATTTTAACTACAAAGATATGGTTATGACCATGGCTATTTTATCACCCCCAGTTGACTTATACTCAAATCAATTTGTTATTCTGAAACCTTTCCAAAAATGTATAGGTTTTCTGGGTGTTCAAAGATAATTTTCACTCAGGCAGCCTGAAAATATGTTGAAAATAGTGCGACACAGGATGCTTTAAGGCATTTTTAGTTGCGACTGGAATGAGTTAACGAGGTGCAGTTTTGCCAAATAGTGTATCAAAAATCCTGTTTAACCATCATAAATTTTGTAATAAAAACTTTATAAAATTTAACTCCAGATCCAAAAACTTTTTAAGAAATCAACAGGAAACATGAGACAAAATGTGAGAACAAATACCTGAGTGTGTCCTGAAGGCTATTCTGAGATGAAAATGCAATTGACTTGAAAAATCCATGCACTGCAGGTATACAATACTTCTGGATCTTTGCAGAATTCTGTGAGATGGTTAAAACAAGATACATCAAAAGCTGCATCATCCATTATCTTTATCATACAAAACAAGTAACTCACAATACTAATCAGCCCAAAAAGTAAAGAATTGGTTTTTAAGTAACTTTGAGAAAAATGAAGTTACATTAAATGAACAATGTTTACAGTGTACCTTAAGGATTAGCAAGTTTATGCATATACTAAAGTTTTTATGTCATGAAAAACATAGATAAAAGTGGATGCTAATCATTGATAAAACCATGAAACAACGCTTAATATATATCATACTAAGATACAGGGGCGCAATGGCCTGAGAAATCCTTCATTTTATGTAATGTTTGAAAATTTGTGGAAAGGGGTAAATCATTGACTTCCTATCAGACATGCCAAATTGATTTCATTATCATGATCTCCCAAATCTTTCTAGGTATACATGATCTAGCCCCTAGACCTAACTGAGATGGTCAATAAAAAAGAGGCTCTCTGTGCAAGAAAACTTTAACATAAAAAGCCTTCCCATTAACTCTAGCAATCTAAATTATCATATAAGAGTACCATCTAAAGATAGATAGCAGCCGCTCTCTGCGTGAAGGGAAGCACCAAAAAAAGAACAGGACTATACAAAGCTAATACAAAAAATCAATCAACTGACTTAAGATTTCTTAGTTCAGGCTATTAGCGAATGAACAAAACAAACAATAATATCCTACTCACAGACTCAGACTTGAGATCAAGATGTGTGGGTACATCAAGAGTTCCTTCTGGAGTTGTGTAGCCAGCTGTTACACCTGCTAAGGCTTGATCTTTTTGCTTGTAAAATAACACAGCTTCATAGTTCATCAGAGCCAAGGAATGCCAGGCCTGTTTAAACGTGTCTCAAGGTATTATTCATGAAAAAGATTAATTATCCTGAAATATGACGGCCCCCTAAAAAAATACCATTTTATATTATATGACATTCTTTGGAATCACATTGTTATAAGGGGATGAAAAGCTCAACATTAAGAAGCCAAATGGTAGGAAAAATTAATGACAATATAAATAAAATTCATACACAAGAAAGTGTGAAATACATAAACTATTGACATTATACATATATATAAATATATATGGGGTGTAGATAGCTCAGTTGGTTATAGCGACGTTCTATCACCAAGAACACTGTGGGTTTGATCTCTAGCATCAACCATATTTTGTGTTTGAAAAACATCCCCCGTCAACTCTGCGGCCAGTTGCGAAAACGAGTAGCTAACCTCTTCAGGTCAAGCGAAGTAAAGTCGGTGAGGAAAGCAATGACAAACTACCTCAATATGCCCTTGTCTAAAAAGTCGGGACTCCGGATTACCTGAAGCTCAGGGTAACTTTACTTTACTTTATTAATAAATATGAATAATCATAAAAATATACATATAAGACATGAATACTACTACTTGCTGCTATGCAACATCAATCCCTAGGTAACATACATTTAAAAAACAATTAATAACTAAACAAATAACATGAGCTTGGTTTATATATTGTGCTCACTGCAGCTGTCGAAGACTAACCACTGCAATCATTGTTTTGGAATACTAGGCCCTTGTTTATTTGCTTCTACGACTCATTTTCTTAATGTTATTATGCTTTTTTCACCTATACATAATTTTCGTTTTGATATATTGTAATTTTTTTTTTTACATTGAATACCATGCAAATTTTGAGATTATTCTGATTAAGATCCCTCCTGTTATGTCGACACTCTTGGATACTACGCTTTGCTTTGTCTCTCAGGATGACAATGTACACAATGACCCACATTACAGAAGTGTATTATTGTTATAATTACAATCAATATGTTACAAGTTAAGTCAAAACTGTGGCTGTTAACCTAGTGCATACACAGCCACAAACACACAAAAAGATAAACAGGCATTCAATCTTATCATGTAGATAACATGAAATAAAACTATAACAAGTTGTTACCTTATACCATGCGTCATCATGCTCCTTAGCCAGGTTATAATATTCTATAATTCTAGGGATGGACTCCTCGCAGATGCCGTCAAGATCCTCAGACCACCGCCCAAGGCGAAGGTAACATCTGAATATGTACAACAGTAAAAGGAAGATCACACATTGTGTTGTGTTTGTTAGTAACAGGTTTCAATGAAACACTAATGACATTTTAACTAAGGGGAGATGATAGTGGGGAGATGATAGTTGCGCTTCGCTCAAGTTCAATAAAGGAGACATCTTAATATTTTGTTAGCACTTGATGCCTTTTGGCTGATCTATATTAGTAAATGTTTGCTTTATCTAAGAAGTTGTGACAGGTTATGTTAAAAACACATTGTTTGTAAAACCCTGTTCGAAAGTGACATTTGTCTGGAGAAAATACTGAATACAGAACATGTGTGTTGTATTGAGTGTGTAAGTTATGTGGCAGTAGGGCAATGAATGACCAGGTTGCCTTGAACCTAAAACTGGCTACTCATTGCACAGTACATAGACTTGCCTGACAGCAGAAAAGTCTACAAACACCACCCAATCTAGTAAACAAGGAAAAAAATGCATACCACTTGACAATAAGTTAAAAGTAATAAACAATCAGAGGCAAAGAAAACCAGTCCTTCTTCCACATTTCACTTAATTAGATAGATATGAATATTGTTATATGTATGTCATCCATCCCTTTATGTAAATATGTACTCATGTGTATTGTTTCTATCTTTATCCAGATATTCCCCAACATCCTTTGAGAAGTAATAAAGACCATATCATCACAAACTGTCTTTCATCATTGGAAGTTAGCACTCCTATCTATTAATCTTATTTCTTTTAAACTATTTCAAATACTCAATGGATTTCTAAATGCGTATGTACCATCAATCAAGGTCTTCCTACTTCATGGTCTTAAGTGTGAATAAATAAATAAACAAATATTTCAAGGAAAATTTTTAAGAAAACGATGTATGTGTTTTCAGTGATAATAAAGAACAGGGTGCTCACTAATTTTTTTAAATGAAATTCAAGACTTTGCAGGCATCATAGTCTTTCACAAAAGGCCCAAAAGGGGGTGCGAAGCGCATGAGTCTATGTGGGGTGGTCTGGGGGCATCCTCCCCCGAAATTTTTTGAAAATTGGTGATAAATGAAGCAAATTAACATTCTACAGTAGTTTTCAGACTAAAAAGGAGGGCAAAATAATAGGAAAATAAGATGGGAAACTATAAAAACAAAACTGCATATTTAAGGTGTTTTGAGCACTGTTTGTTAACAGACAAAAAAGTTTAAAAATTGATATGGAATCTTCTCAGAGCACCTGCTCATATGAAAATGTTGACAGCAGAACTAGGAAAAACATAGCAAAAAAGAAAATGTGGGCAGTATAACTTGGCTTACAAATTTTAAAGGGGGGGGGGGGGGCAATTTGGCCTTGAATTTGAGATATTTTTTTCAAGACTTTCAAGACTGCGTGAGCACCCTGGAAGAAAAAAGCATATATTGACCTGGCTGTCAGCTGGTTAAGCTTTGCTCTCTGTCCTGCCTCATCTGGACCCATGATCTGCAATGATTTGGTCTGGAGTGACTGACGTACAAAGTGCTTGAGCTTATCATATGCCTCTACCTGTTGGGACAAATACCAAATAGTAAATCATTTGTTAAAAAGCATTTACATCTTATAAACAAACACATAAGAGCTCTTAATTTGCCATGATTGATCTTTAAAATTAAATGTTGCGACTTAGAATCTTTTTATGCTGAAGCTGATACAGAAAGGTACTTTTTGAAGAGATTTTTCAACCAAGCATGCCCTATTCCATCTGATTGATTGGTTGCTGCTTGCTCCATCAGGTCTCAAGGGTGAACACTTCTCGAGGTAGTGACACCCTTTTCCACTCATTATTGATACTAGGATTTTTCTGGATATTTATGGCCTCTATTATTTGGCGCAGGTTAGTCCCACCCTTGAACCTTCCTGTGACTTTCATGAAATAGTCTGGGTTTGGGTTTACTGTAGCATGTTTGTTTACATGAAGCTACCCTGTGGGACTTTGGGTTCCAACTTCTTAGAACTTTATGTTCAGAGACTTATAAAATGTTGAATATCATAGGCTTAAAACGCTGGAAACAAAAGCTTGTAACTAATTAACTTAGGAAGTTCTTGCTTAATACACCCAGAACACAAGTCATATACACCAAACAGCAAAGCATTTCAAAAGGTGTAACACAATCATCATCATCATCATCTCACCTTTATAGACGTTAACCTGACAAAATTGTGGCCCAAAGTCATAGGGGATGATATGAAAGCGAAGGGGCTACAAATGAGACAAGCCTAGGAAAGTAACACCCGAAGAATCCTCATTTCATTGTGAAGTCTAACCCCCATACAGCATGGAAAAGGACTATAAACATGGATGATGATGAGACAAGAAGAAGAAAGGTGTACAATTCCTCCACACAGCAGCTTCTGGAAACTTCATAAGATATTGTAGGTTGTGACCTGTTCAATTACATTGTATTTTTCATTTTAGCCTCACCTTATGGTTGTCTTTCCACATGTGCTTGAGATAGGCATATGTTACTTTAGGGTGAGTAGTAGGAATGTTGTGGTCAGGTTGTTTAGATGGGTCCACTCCAAGTAAAGTAACAAGAGTCTTGTTGGACAAGGCCTGTAACAAACAACAAGAATACATTAGTCAAAACAGAACAAAGCATTGACAATCCGGCATACCATGTCCCTTAAGATTATCAACATAATAAAAACTAACGTTTCTTATGAAAATCTTTCCCTACAAATTGACTACCTATTAATTAAACAAGCATGATTAAGAAATTAATGTGTATTTGAATAATAGCATGTTCAATAAGAATATGGCCGACCTTCGCTTCCTTAGGCGGTATTTAATTATTAGCCTTATGGTCTCCTACGTGCTTAATACAAGTCTGATCTTGTATAAGTTTGCATATTTATAAATATCTTGCCAATATCTTTCTTTTGACATTTTTTTTTTGGATTTCGGACACTTTCATATTTCATGACAGAAAGACGATTATTTTTATAGAAATGAATCTGTGACGTCATCAACACTTCAAAGGATCATATTGTTGTCAATATTTCTTTTTTCAATTATTCTTTTAATTGATAAAGCCTACCCTTAGCTTCATTTCAAGACCAAATTTGTAAAAATCGGTTCATAAACAACAGAGATAAAGCCATATTTCGCTTTTGACAGAACCGCTCAAGGAAGCACTTCCTAAAAATATATTACAAAATGTTAGAGTCTTTATCTCTAACATAATAGGGCTCTAAGTTCTGATGTCATCAGAAGTTGACAGAACAGAATTGTTTTTATTCTAAAAATGCTCTCACAATTTAAAGAAAAAACTTTTCTTCATGCCCACTTGAAAAGTAAAATACTGACATCTATATATATAAAATGTGCTCATCAATCTGATAAATGGGGTCTGTCAGGCCTTCACGTTTTGGTGCTCACAATATTGAACTTTATTGGAAATTATATTGCTGAAAAGCACTTCATTGATTTACAAATGAACGCACAAAGTCTGTTTTGTTCAACACGTAAGCTACTAGCTTACCTTCTTATATTAGTAGAGCAATTTCTCGTAAGCTTATTGATTGTGTTAAGGAACGTGTAATGTTCTGACCAAACCTATTAAAGCTCCCACGTCCTACTATTATTTTCTACCATAATTAGATGAAAACAAATCAGGACACACCAGTAGACACTGGTACTTTTAGCACACACCCCCTCTCTTAATTTGTCGGTTCTTCTTCCTGTTATGCCGAAAGGCAAAGTTGATCTTTATATCAGGGGGTTTCCTTTTATAGGGAGAATTGTATTTTTTGTATGTGTTTTGTTGCCTTCTTTTAGTAGAATGTTTCTAATTCAAAAATAAACTGAGTCAATTTTTTTTATTATTGACAAGATTTTGCGTTCCTTCTTCGTCCCTTTTGACTATGCGTTATTGTAATGATAAAATTGTAGATACATAAAGCAGTTTTATCCAAAGATTACTCAAGAAACAACTGGCCAAAGTTGACAATGTGACATCCTTGAAATTTTCAAGGTTAGTAAAGTGAATAAAAAAGAAGGTGCTGATTAATAATACCTACCAGTCTTTCATTCTTGCGACACAAACTAGCATACTTAAGCCATGCATCCATGTCTTCCATTGGAGTTATCACCAGAGATCTGACTTGTAGAATTTTCTGCCAATCCTCCACAACTCTCTGACAACCCTGGGGACATAATTAACAAATACAATAAGTTATTGACAACTTGCAATAAAATCATAAGTGTAACACACAATCAGTCAAAAAGAAGTTGACTTTGTGTAAGCTATAAGTGCATTTTTATTGGGTAAATAGCTAGTTGGATTTTTACTGCAATATTCAATTCTGTTTTTAATTAAAAAGTTATTTTCAACACCCGTAGTGAAAAGGAAGTTGAAATTTGACAAAGTTGCCGAAAGCCAAGGCTTTGCCCAATTGTTTGGACCATCTCTCTCGATATAATTCAAAGAAAAATACACTTTCATGGTTTAAATACAAAACAAGTATTGAATTTAATGGACTAAAGGCAGTCCAAATCCTACAACCAACATATATTGGAACTAAAAAGGGATTTCTTTTTTTATTCTAAAACAAAAGTTCCTTAAATTTTGCATGTCTAAAGTGGCCACTTTCAACAGTTCAAGGGGTGGCCACTTAAACCAGGTTTGACTGTATTGGGAAGGGGCTCCGCATACCTTCTGTAAAACCATAGCCTACTTATTAATGTGGGTCTAGTTCCGAGCACCCACAATTTATTTGTGGTGGGAGGTATGTTTTCAGGCGCATGAAATTTGTCTGTCTGTCTGTCTGTGCTTCGATAACTTGAGTAAAAAGACAGTAATCAAACTTTTCTTTTGCACATGGGTCACAACCCTATTTGTACGGACCTCTATTGATTATAGGCATGATCCGTTACCAATTAACAAAGTTATGGATTAATTAAGCAATTACGTTTCCCCCCTACAGTCGTACGGTTAAAGGGACGCCACCACTGCTGTGACAGCTCGAGACGACAAATAAAACACCACGAAGACACGCGTGTATAACTTTGCTCACGATTTGACTGTTTGTTTATTTTATTTTTTATTCCGACCACCCACAATTTATTTGTATGTGGTTCTTTGTACTCATAACTAGGAGTACAGTTTTTCTAGTTAGCAATACTTTACCTCTTTGATTAAGGTCGAGTTCAGTTGTTTAATATCTTTCTGGACAGTTTGCTCAATGATGAGTCTCTCAAAAGTGTTGTTTCCTGTTACTGTGTTCTGTTCTTTGACAAGTTGCTGGACTAGATCCTTGAGCTGAGATATCTTCATGGTATAATCACGATGTTGTATGTACAATATCGGGGCAGACAAAACAATGACAATAAGAATTGTCAAAGAAATCGATTTGAGGACATGTTTGTTATTATCACAATCACATGTCTTTGACTCCTCCTTCGCCATTGCTGCTTCCCCAGACTGTAATTCAGTTCTTTGCTTGGACATACGTGAGTTAGTTATTTCCCTTGTTCGGTCTGCCATGTCTCCAGAGATATCCTTCATTTCCATTATCGTGGTGATTGAACACAGTGAGATTTTGGACGCTGAAATCAAAAGTTATAACCTTTAGGCTACAGCGAACATTATAACACAAAGTTGCGTACAGTATTGTGAAGTGCTAAGCTTATATTTCAAATGTTTGTCTGATGAGGATAAACCTGGATATGTTTTATTTTTGGGATGGTCACAGGCCAAGTGATAGTTAATCCATGCAAGCCCTGTCAGAAACATAATTCATACAATTATATTATATGGATCCCTACGGTTATGAAATGAGTTGTTCCTAGGAAAAGATGAATGGGGCCCCCATCGTTTATCGGCTAATTCCAACAGCAGCCCCCTATTTTTGAGCATATGTACGTGTTTTCCCTTTAACTGGAAATATATTGAGAACCAAAAGTGCTAGAGGAACCTAGTTGGTATTAAAATTAAAAAAAAATGATATATGCACATTTTTAAAAAATGCTAAAAAAGGTTAAAACCCAATTTGAATATTATTGTGAATATTAATGAGAAAAAATAGAAATATTAATGTCACATTTTCTCATGCTTGCTATACTCATGGAGGCAAATCGTATTTGTGAATTTTTTTTTCTTTTAATCGCAAGAAAATATTGTCTTTATCATATCCCAAGGGTACATATTGATTTGGAAAATCAGATCAACGTTCATTTTGTTTAGCTCGAGAGTGTATGTTTATATTGTTTTAAAAGAACGGTTAGAAATGTTTATCTTTCCTGTGTATGAACAATCTACACAACTCTACTTTTTCAAATGTGGAAAAATCAAAATGCATTTGATGGATTCCCACTTCAAGGTATACAAACTATCTAACTAGTGTAAATAGGTACATAACATGCTACTATTTTGTTAACAAATGACGTAGGACCAATTTTTGTGGATCTGGTTGCTCGGGTGAAGAAAACAAACGTCAGGGGTTCAAAAAAGCAATATTGTTTCTAAAAGGCGAAACAAACAAAAATAAACTATCGTATTATGATAGACTATAGTGGTTATTAAACGTCTGTTTTGTTTTAATGTGTTTTTAATGCAGGGAATTACATTTTTCGAACGATGTTTGCACACACCCGCCGTTTTTATGTTTTAATTGCTTTATACGTGTTTTTAAATATATTGCTTCATAGCAAAAATAGTAAAGAGACTTCTTATATTTATAAATGTAACTATATTTCAACAAAAGGAGAAACTAAAAAATATAATGAAGAAACGGATCGAATAAAATATGAAAAAAAAATATATTACTCACCTTATCTGACGGTTGTTATTCGCTGGTCAGGGACTCTTCTAGGTCTCTTGTGATGAAAACCTTTAACTGCTAAAGCCTGTTAGTTTATCTACCATAAACATACTACGTATAACATTACACGATGATGGCGTGATGAAATTTAAAATGCGCCTATGTACATTCTTAATTAACTTATCTACAATCCGAAGTTCACAAAAGGGGCGTCTTTAGTTGATTGTAGATTATACTCCTCGCATGGCTGTTATTTATCATTGTTTATAGTTTTAAAATGTGATTAAAATACATGATGTCATATATCGTGTTAGAGAAGAGTGAGAAAACTTAAGTGCTAATTAAACATGAAGTAACATGAAACATGAAGTAATATGAAACATGTGTTATCATTTAGTTAACAATCGTAACCGCCATTTTATTACCCATATTGTGTTGATGAGTGGCAGGCGCGTAGCAAGGGGGTATGGTGGAAAGTCTCTCCCCCCCTCCATTTGAGATCCAAAATGCTTTAAAGTTGCACCATTTTTTACTTATCTCAAAAATGTCAACCGCTTCACGGCCATTTCTTTTATAATTCTCTTAATTGATCTAAATTTGCATCCTTTGAAACCACTCTGAAAATTTTCGGCCGCTTCTCGACTATTGCTTTTTTATTATCAAAGGTTGT
>JAUUEB010436961.1:0-11918 GCA_032362205.1 Clione limacina | reverse complement strand
TAATACTCTCACCCTCTGTCCTAAATGGCAAATCTGTCACACACGTTCGGATAAAGGGGCATCTACTATTATTTATAAAATACTTTAATTATCTATACCTACATTGTCGAACTACACCACGTATAATATTAGGTAAGTTGCGAAGAAACTAGATAATGCTTTGTTTTCTAGTTAATTTTATCGCATTGCAAAGCTGTACACAAATTCTTAAGAAGCAATGTAATTCAATAATTTCCACCAACATGACTTACTTTTAAGGTCAACTACATATCAGTTTTTTTTACAAAACTAAAATAATCATTTGTTAATTATATGTTTTTGTTAATTCCTCGTTAAGTTGATTGTTTTATGGTGTTAATGTATATCTATCTTTACCTTGCCTCTGGCAGAGCCTACATTCTTTTGAGCTATGGCGAGTAATAAAAAAAATGTAAACTCCATCTGTTTATGGTATCCGGAATTCTTAGACCTAGATAGTTTAAAGATTAACTGCAGATGTTTCTCTCCAAGGGGCGTATGCCCTCTCAACGGGATTT
This sequence comes from Clione limacina, assembly GCA_032362205.1. Classification (NCBI taxonomy): domain Eukaryota; kingdom Metazoa; phylum Mollusca; class Gastropoda; order Pteropoda; family Clionidae; genus Clione; species Clione limacina. Next base: position 11,382 of record JAUUEB010436961.1, on the reverse strand, counting down.
AGACAAATAATCTATGTGGTTGGCAATTTATATGCATGCTAGACAAAAGGTGTTGACATTTTTACAGTTCGTTCGGGTTAGATGTTTTGCTGGTCACTAGGTATGTAGGAAATAATTCTTCAAATGTCAACAGTTTATTATAAATATCTACGTTTTAACATTAATAAACCTTCTCACTTGAGTGGCAATTTGTTGATAATCTTCTTTCACATGTCCGTATGTGATTAATATATGTATATAAATGCATTCGTTCATATACGAGAAGTTCAAAAATAAAATAAATGGAAGTTTATTTATAATATGAAAGTGTATCTCATATTATTCATTATCGGTATTAACTGCTTTCTCTTAAAACACTATTTATGCAATCCAATACCAGGACTGGCTCACTTTCGGGTTCCTTGACAGAATGACCCCGTGATAGGGTGCATTTCATTCCAGCTGTCATTTAAAGAAAGACCCAAGTGATGGTGCTGGTTAGCCTTGATACTGTATTCAAATTGCTACTCTTTCTCTAAACATTACCCTTTGTGTTATGTCATCAATAAGCGGGACAATTGAACGCGTGATTTCTTGTGAAAGTGATAAGATATACATAGAAACACTTACATAACAGTACTACTCAACTCAAGGTCAAGCAATATTAGACCACTAAAGTAATTTATTTGATTGTGCTAATAAATTGCATTATTTTCAATAGTCTGCTAAGTGTTCATTAACGGAAAAAGTGATTTTCGTAAATTATGGATTTTCCAAAAAAGCAAAACATTTTTGATTTAATTTGAATGAAGTTTAACCTTCGGTTTTATTTCATGTGATCATTATGCTTATTTTTTTTTAAAACACCATTAAAACATTTTAACTAGATTGGTTTTTCGAAGTCATATTTGTCTAAATTTCATTATAAGGCAGCGTGAGTAGTCATTATCATCCTTGGTGCACCAGCCGAAAAAGATTCGAAACATGTGATCGTGCATATATGCAGTAACGACCAGGCTGTCTCAGTCCTTAACGCAAGAAAATTATATGATCTAGATAGTTACAGAAGTTGATAATTTCTATGGTTGTCAAACCCACAAATTGCTCAGCTGAAATCACCAACATTTTGAAAGTGCTTCTTATATTAATTTGGGTGACGCGGAGCTTCCTTATTCGCTTTCGTTTTCATCTGAAAGATTCAGTTTTAACAAACAAATTGGAAATGTTAATGTATGAAAGTACAGTGTTGTTGTTTTTCACATCAAGCCTCTGGCCAGTTCTTTATTTATTGTTAAAATGATACCATATTTTGGGTAGCTAAAAATTCATATCTCTTGTATACTATATAGTTTGAAGAATCAGAATGTCTTGATTATTAGGGGCGTGGCGTAACAAAACATAGAGGGTAGTGTTGTCAGGTTTTACAATGAAACAATGACATATCGTATATGTTTTTCTTTTGTATAGACAAAAGCAAACAGATATTTCATTTCATGCGTATCCAGGTCTTGCTTGATAAGAAACAAATAACTTGAAAAATAAATAAAAAGGAAGTAAAATGACCTCTCAAATATCCAATTATCAATAAATCTTTATTTAAGAAAGTTTTAATAGGTAAGTCATCCATTTTGAATGCATCATGATGACGTTATCGATAACTTAGAAATATTTTAATATTTGGCTTTAAGTATAGCTGGATACGATGACATTCTCCTGGGCTGTGATCTTTTAATAATTTACACTGGCTTGTGTGTGGATTATGGGACATAGTACTTTAGAAAAACCTTAATCCAAGCCTGACCCGGGTTTAATTTTAGACTGGTTCTATTGCAAATCTTTGTTTACATTTACCAGGTAAGGTCACAATGACCAGGGTATTAAACTGTCAGTAATGGGATATCAAACCAATTAATACACGACAGAAAGATTCTCCGCTTTAGTGTCGTACACATATTTTTCTTTCTTTTTAATGTATCTGAGACATCTTTTAAGATCATTCTTTCTGTAGTTGGTTATCTGTTAATTTTAGAGATGTTTTAATTGTGGTGTTGTGTTCCTCTAGTATCCCTTTTGTAATATTAAGGCACTACATCAGTTTCATTATTTGTCCATAATGATGATTTCAGATAGAAGTCTATCAAGCTTTTCACCTTGTTGTATTGCCTCAATGTTCATGCATTCAAAGCAGAACATTAACTGTATATTGCACAACTTTTTACTAAATTGTCAAACCATGCAGGAATAAGTTGTATTTTTATTCATCATCAAAAAAGTATGATTGTTTTGACCTGACAACATTGTTACTTCCTGTAGAATAATAATACGGAGAATGTGTCTTCACTGAGACGTGAAATAATTATATACGTGTTTTCTGGTATGTAATACACCAGCACCACTCCCGCTCTTAATGCAACATAGGTCATATGTCATTTCCTTAATGAATAGGTAGATACAAATGATAGCTCTGGTTCTTTCAATCTATTATGCAGCCTTTTTGTGTTGCGTGAATAGAATAGATTCACTGTTATGTAGCACTCCAAAGCAAGTTTATTTTATTTTCAATACGATTCAAGGATGATGAGATACAGGATATTTTGCACTATAAAATAAATGAAACATGAATCCCTCGCTCGCATTGTGAAATAAAATGCACTTGTCCGTGAAGATAGTCAATACTTACGGTCGTATTCACACGAAGAGATTGCATTCATTACACACTTTTCAAAAAAAGATATATAATGTTGGCAACATGAACCCTTTTAGTTGTTTTGTCTTTGTGTTGCCAGAATGTATATTTCGTTCACATTTTTCCCACGCTCTGTTTCTTTCAATCGTTTAATTATTACCTTGACTAAGTTATTGCCTCATTTTCATGCTACCAATATTCCTATCATTTCTTGTCTTCTTCTTGGCATATTATCGACACATTTCAGGTCCTGTATCGTTGCCTCATTTGTGTAAGCATTCTGCTTTTTATCATACAATATCCAGTTTCAGACTTTTTGTGATCATTTTCTGTAATTGTATTTGATCTAAAATGGCTAAGAAGACAAATATCTTCCAGTGCATTATAACTGGGTCATTCATCACCACGATGCCTTGATCACTACCATAAGTACTTGCTTCAATCACTATGTTGATACAAGACACCTTTTATCTCACAGACTTGGCACCAGAGCCAATACTTTTACTGGGGGAAAAAAAGACCTCGCACCTGACGAAAATCAGCAATACTATACGTGTGTCATTCCGACCGATTCCTTGGTCTAGCTGGATCCATGTATTTTCTTCAAAAAGGTTGTTCCGCATGGTTCCTTTATCACATTTGAACATCTGTCATTCTGTTCGATTGAATTATATGATTGTTTGCTTGCGTGACGATTATCTCAGAAGTCTGGTGCTCTATTTGTCTGACATTTTGGACACACACTAACTTTCACACAAAAGTGGAATTTTAAATTATAAAATTCATAAAAAATGCAAACACTTGACATGTCATGAAGTTGTTTCGTTTTTCACTTCATTCTTTTGTGAAATATTTTAAATCGCTATCTTACTGTGAACTTAATCGGAAAATTGACAAAGGTCTGCGTTTTATGCGAACGCACAAAGTCACCAACTTTTACTGCGTTTCCAGGATACATATGCATTTAAAAGCTCCTCGTAACGGAACGCAATTTCCCGTGTGCACATCTAACGTATACACATTTTTCATTCAAAAGACGCGGGTTTCAAACTTGTTTACAGAGACTACGCCAATTTTCATTTTCTTCTCTTGCTAGAAAACAGAGGCGCATCTGGGATTTTCAAATTTGAGTGGGCATATAGGGGCGAAACGCCAATACAATGCATGCGAACCGCCTAAGATTATATAGGGGATATGCTTTCTAGTAGATTTATTTCTTTATTCTATTTTGAAGAGCTAATTCTTAGAGAAAATCGGGAAACACCGAAGAGCCGAGGTCGCCAGTCTTTTAACATAAACATTCATATTTTATTGCCAAATTCATTGTTCATTTAACTACGAATCATTTAAGAAAACTGCCTAAGATAAAAATGATAACATTAGTATAATAAGTAGCTTTGTTATCATTTAAATGATTTCTTTCACGCCGGTCTTGTTTCCACAACAACCAACCGCTTCTACTTATGACATATTTAGTGTCGCCACTGTACACAATTGTCTTGTTCGTGTTTACCTAACTTACTTTTTTCATTTTTGGAACCACCAACGTCGATGTTTAATCATTTTTGCTACCTGAACCTATACGAAGGTATTTCTCAGATAATAAACAGACTCATTTCGTAAACGCCTGGCACTGCGTAAGCACATGATGTTCCTTGAATTGTTGTATACCTATATAGCTAATTGTAGAACATGTGGCTTTTACACTGAACATCACGCAAAAAACATAAGGGTGTCTGTTGCAAGTATAGGATTACAAACAAAATATCATATCGTGAAGCTAACGACGGTATGGTCTCCCTGATAAAGAAGTTAGAGTTTCTGTCCCTTGATCAAATCTTTGCGATGTATAACCTCATGGTGTTCTGAAGACACGTGTTTCATTATGTCTTATTCATGCTGTAGATATCATGTTTCTGATGACAAATTAGACAAGTTCTTTTGCCACAGCAGTAACGAAACACGTATCACCCGTATGTTACACAAATTACTTACACACTATTGATATACGTTTTTTCTCTTATCTACGCAGCTGTTCTACTTTCTAAAACATCATCAGTGTTTCCTATTGCATACCCGCTATACTTTTTATTCTCCATAAAATTCACAGTACGAATTTATCTATATATCTACCCGACCGCTCTTCAAGTAATCCAACCAGTCAGGCAACATCGTGGTCTATTCATATTACCTGTTTCCCGATCTTAAATCCATACTTTGCCAATTCAACAGATACTTGATATATTTGCGCTAAGCATATAATACACGCGCATGCACTCAGGGCCACTCACTCACATCGAACGAAATCTTGGGTTCAGTTTTTGTTTATATTTTCTTCATTCATACACAAGTGGTTGGGGCCTGATTCGGTATAGGTAAAATGTATTTATATCAGAAATATGCCGCACTCACGTTAATATGATATGAAAACCCAAATTCACATTTTAAAAAATTGATTAGCACTTATCAAACAAAAATACATAACATTTTGAATTTCTTTACTCATTTTTCTATTGTTGTCAAATTATTTGTCATACAAAATTAAATTGTCAGTATCTCTTTTAGTTGAAATTCTGATCGATTGTTTTTTGTGCTGAAATCATTGGGTGTTGTTGCCAAGATTACCAATAAAAACAGAATCTTCCTTAACATATTCCAAGGTTCTATGCAAAATATATACTTTTTATTGCATCAAACTAATTTTAAAATTGTAATTTGATGCATATATATATACCCGACTCCTTCTTGAACTAAGTAATATAAAATTGTTTAAATCTTCAAATTGTCGCCCTTAGGGCTTCTTCAGGGACTGAAAAAGATATAACAGTAGTTTAAGTATCATATTTTTACTCAAACTTATCAAGTAAGTCACGAATATTGCAGAGTAAAGAAAACCAGACACATCATCAGTACTTATAATGAATTTGGTGAACAAATAAGCGTAAATTAAAAAGAAAAAAAATAATATGAAAATAAGAAATGGCAATAGCTTAATCATTCAAAGCAGATTAAATTATGTTATAAAAAAGCGTATTTAGTCTATGAATACTTTGTAGCTTCACATGGTATAGGTTTGTTATACTAAGAGAACGGAAGTACCGTTCGCAACAAAGGTAAAATAACAAGAAAAAAAATAATGCACCATTCCTCATCAAACCGCATACAGGGTGGTAGATAATATAGTATGGACCATCGTACCAAACAGGACACAGTGAGCATCACAACAATAAGCATGACTGCCCAACTCATAATGTATCATAAAATACGACAATGACAATAAACAACCTAGTGATAACTGAAATCATGAAGCTTCATATAAACGCCATCGTCTCTCACCCCCTCACATCCAATCTCTAAATTCGGACAATATTGTAATTAGACGATGCCAAATCATAAGATACACATCATAATAAATATATTATATATTAAAGACATAAGAAAATCATCGAAATATACAACATCAATAGATTGGTTTTACTTCCATATCTAATACGTCAATAGATTGGTTTTACTTCCATATCTAATACGTGTTCTCTATACAAACAATAAAGTGCCAGATGAACACTATCAAATATAATGGGTAATAGTGAATTAATAGCAAGCACATAATGAACCAATCAAATCATAGTCAAGGACATAAACATACATATGTCACAGTATGAAGTAATGTCACATTATGCGCAGCAAAGAATAGACAAGATGACCAGAACCCTGAAGATTATCAAAACGAATACTGGATTATGTTTTTCATAAGCCTAGGTATATCCCGTCTAGCATTCCCCCCTGTAAAGACAGTTCCCAAAATTAGCCTGCCAATATAAATAACAAGCAGCCTTTCTATCAACATTCCTTACAATTTCAACTTCAGTGATGGTCAAAACAGACAAATCACAGTCTTGGGGGTGCTTGTGTTAATTTGCAGAGATTATGTCCGGGTAAAATTAAATGGACCGTTTCTCATGGTTAGGTCTATGTTATCGCCGAAAGATCCTATACGATCCTATGTCTACTATCTAACTGTTTGTTGATTTTATGACAAAATAGAAGTGCTTTAATCTTGCTCGTGGAGTTACTATTTTAACCACTAGAAATAGTGACATGAATCTAGAAAGTTAACGGAGGACGTGAAGAAACTAAGTCTACTACAGTAAGGGTTATTTACATTTCATAGGAAATGCATTAGCTAGTCTGGAAGTCTAATGGGGTCGTTATTTGCTATAAGCATTCATGGGTTCGAATCCAAACACATTTCGATATACTATAGACATATAATGAAAATTTGAATTAAAATAACCTTTAAACGTTAAATAGTTTATTTCGGATGACTATCTTATTAATGATACATCGAAAAAGAATTTTGCAGACTATCAGTATAATAGTCATTATTACAAATAGTATTACCATTGCAATACCTCATTATTATTTCCAGGCTGTCTAACGATATTTCCCACATGTTCTTTGATCTTCTCCGTACATTGTCACTAGACAGTTATGTGAAGATTAGTTAGTTATCATTATTTTTTCAGGATGTTTTCTTGTCTTTTATTGTCTTACACGTAGTGTAGAATGCCTTCGAACATATCCCATGTTTGTATAGGAATTCAATATTTGTATAGCATTTGTCGAATCAATCCCGATCGCGAGGTTATTACGAGAGGTTCATTCACTGATGCCCTCCAGCTTTGTTAAGAGAAAAAAATCAATAGAAAATATTTTTGCAAGATATAAGGACATTGAAGTTCAATCCGTGAGCATTCTTTGATGACATGAACAACTCTCATTAGGAAAGCTAAATTTAATTTCATATAGATTTATTTGAACTGTAAGATACGAAAGGAAAAATATCTTAAAGTGTGTCATGTAATCGATTCGTGTCATGTATTTCACGTGCAAAAAGCAAAACTCTATTGCCTGTTTGTAATTGTAATTGTTTATGTGTGTTTTATTGGAATTGGGGGAATAAAAGGGACAAATACGCACACATGGAATTGCAGTCTATTACTATTTTGGTAGGCGAATACCTATTTTGGGTAGGTGAAGACCTATTTTGGGTAGGCGGCTGCCTACCCTTGCCTACCTATAGGCCAATTGCCTGGTTCCGTACCCAGGGGGCAAGGGAGGATAGCTGCCCCCCCCCCCCCAATATTGAGTCTCGCCTCTACCCCTAAAAATGTTTCGCAACGCTCGGCTTGTTACATGAAATTCCTTCCGACACCTCTGATGAACGAATCAATTTGCCCAAGAAAGTGACCAATTTACGAGTAAATTTACTCTCATATATTTTTGGATTAAATCATCCCCCACCGGGTACCAACATTGTTTTAAAATACACCATTTCGCTTCCATATTTAATATAGTTTGGTGATAAAAGCATTCGGATAACTCCGCTTGTCTGGTCTCCAAAAAACTGTAACCCCAAAACATTACTTTTTGGGTACGGGCCTGATCCAGGCATCACTGGGTGAGTCGGTCTATTCAACCATTCATCAATATATTAATCTGACCATCCATCCATCCATTCATCCATCCATCCATCCATCCATCGATCAACCCATCAACCCATCGATGTATATATGTTTTGTCCGTCTGTTCGTCCGTCCGCCTGCCTGTTTCTCTGTCTGTCTGCCTTTATGTCTTTATATCTATACATCGATTTATTTATTTATCCACCTACTTTCCTGGCAGCCCACCTACCTGCTCACCTAATTGTGTGCTTGTATTTATTTGTATGCCCACCTGAAAGAAATCAGCATGTCAATATAAATACAAGACCTTTATTATTTTGCCATTTAGTCAGGTTCATATGTTGCAATTTTTCTTTTCCTGTCTGTTTTCCTGTTTATTTTCCAATCAAGTCCTAAACCTATGCATGTTATTTACTCAACAAATTAAGACCTCGTCAATATCCTTGTCTTCCATTGCCCATTGATCGTATAAGTCTACGCGTGTCTTCCTGACGGAAGGTTAATATTAACTTAATTCAAGCAACTGTTTTCCCTCAATACAAAGCCACGTGACAGTACCAATCATTTAACTGTTGGCATCACGATGGCTGACACCAAACGTCAATGTCTTTATCCTTGTCTTACTACAAGTCGTCAATAGATTCCTTTATTTTCACATTATCATTGTATTACATATACTTAGAGTTCTTGTTTATTTCTGTTATATCTGCTGTATGTTGTACGTCTGAGAGGGTGCTCATCAGTTTGATACGACGTAATTGATTTATTGCTTGTGTTTTTTTTTCATTTCTGTATATCTGTGTCTATAATGAGTGTATATTTAATTGCCTGCCATTGTCCCTTAGACTGCATACTTTTCCCTGCATCGTTATGCCAAGTTATTTCAACACTCTTACATTACGTTATATTGTTATGTTTTGTATGTTCCATGTCCATTCACTAAGAAATTGCCAGATTCAACATGGACTTGATACAACCAAGAACAAAGATAACATGGATCGCGCATTTGAGAAATTGATCGTGCAAAGAAAACACAATTACAGGGTCAACATGAACGATTTCTAAAGTTTATTGATTAACCCCCTGGAGTAAATTGAAAGTGTACGCTTGGGTTATCAAGAGGAAAGAAAAATAATTCGACCGTGTCATGGCGTCATTGCGAATGTCATATGTTTCCCATACCTGATTTTCTCTTGATACTGCAGTAGAGAATTAACTTTTGTTTGATACATTGTTGTAACACACGTGCACATTAATTGAGCAATGAATTAACGTTTGGCATCATTCTTAGACACGCGTAGATAAACAATCATGTCACATTTTGCACCACATGATAATTCACATGCCATGTGTACACAGATCGATTGAAAAAGCACGTATGAAAGAAATAAAACTGCTTGTAACACCCTCACTTAATACGCATATTATATAAATGGAACTCGATAGCTTTCCAGCCCTTAGGAAAATTGATGCCGATGACATCAGTGTACATATTATTCTCTTTTAACACGGATTGACTTGACCTGCGTTAACCTTAAGATTATTTTTATTCCATTTGCTGAATGCAACGACGAAACTCCCGACAGATAAATATTAGCGATAAAGTGTGTTGACACAATATAGTACGGAGAGGGTCACCACGTGGGAGCAAACCCAGGACAGGAAACGCGACTGAAACACTATACGACAAGGGCGGCAGCGCACAATACTGAACATAAACAAACACACTATGCCTCGTGTTTAGTTGTAGTGAGGGTAGAGTGTTATGAGTATCGTTTCTTCACAGCGTTGATCGAACAATTTGTTTTTGTTAGTTTGATTAAACTATATATAACGTAGGTTTTCTTTTTTTTTTAAAATCCCAAATCTTTATGAAATATGCTTAGTGGAATGAAATTAAAACTCGATGTATATCCATTCATCGATATCTAACTTGTGTGCCATAAATAGGGTAGATAAAGTCAGCCATCAAGTATTTACTATACATTTCAAGCTATGCAGCCAATATCATATCTGCATATTATTTTGTTCGTATGAATGAAAAGTTTCCTTTATATCTTTCCGACGTCGGTGTTGATACTTGGTTATCGTTACTGTACCAGGGTTATAAAATGTCAGTAAATTTGTCAATCACCTGTCATTATTGAAAGCAATATGAGTTTGCAAACTTTGTAAATTATTCCAGTATAATGCTTTTCTTACTTTCCAAAATATCAAGCTATTATCAATATTTTTTTTAAATAAGGATAATTAATCATCTCATATTATTAATGATGTGCAGGTATGCCAGAAAAACTTAATTTGTATGGCAGGTATTGATTGAAATAAAATGAAAATATTTTCATAACATAAGAGGATTTTGATTATTTATTAACATGCTCAACGTTTTGGTTTGTTTAATCTAATTTCAAATCATGAATTGCTGATTAATACAACAAGACTAGACTAAACGTCTTTAGTTAAAAAAGATGGATAGATTACACCTTGTTTTGTAATTGGAATCAAATACTCAACTCTTCTTGAACAGAGGACCATTTAATTTGTTTTTTAAACTTTTTTTGATTATGTAGATTTCATTTTTATAATGAGGCGGTTACATGGGATTCACAAAGATGTGTGCCGTTTGACATATTGGTATATTTATACCTTGTTCACTCTTGAAATTTTCTGCGTTGAAAAGTTCACTGAATCAGTTCCATTAGAAATGTGAAATAATCGCGTTCCCATAACGCCAACATTATATTAAAGAATGAGTTTTATTCTTAGCAGACGACATATACAGATACGAGGAAGAATGAAATAACTTTGTTGTATGTGTCTTGAAACGAACTAGACTTATGCTACCAATAAATTTGATATTCCTTGCAATAAGACTTTATTTCTTTTATGCCACTATTTAAAGAAAGTTATAATACGTCGACGTGTATTTTTTTAAACATACGTACGTACTTTGTAACATTTTAAAATCCCGCTGCTCGTTCCTAAATATTTTGGACCCTGTTTGGTTAGCATCAATTAGTGCACAAGGCCAGACTTGAAAGATATTGTTATAATTATTTCTGATTTATCCTTCCCTTTTGCAGAGAGATCAAGATATGCACAAATGTAACTTATTTTTATGTCGCTGCTTTTTCGGGGTCCAAGAGCGAGCACCACTTTCCCGGTTCCAAAAAGGACCCACATTTAATCGCCACAGATAATTTCCCTTCTTTTGCACATGGACTTTTGAATGTTGCTTTTTGTTGGGGTTAG
>JAUUEB010436850.1:0-11918 GCA_032362205.1 Clione limacina | reverse complement strand
CTAATTAGTTTTTATTCCATAACTTTATCAATTGTTAACGGATATTGCTGGAATTAAATAGCGTTCTTTGTCGGGTTAAAATACAAAATCGTACCCAATTTGAAATCAATCAGTTGTATCTTTCTTGAGTTATCGCGTTAACAGACAGACAAAACGAAAATATACCCCCGAGTCACAAATTGAAATTGTGATCGGGGAATTAATTGAGCCGTGTATCTACTGTATGAAATTATGTTATAGGAACAAAAGAATCCACAGATAATTCATTCAACTGTTGTAACTTTATTATTCAGTATGAAATGTCATAAAATACAAGAGCAGAATGGACATTGAGTGCTATGTACATGTTGCATTCAAATGAACAAATTCAAAATAATTAGAGCACCACAAAAACAGTCAGAATTCAAACTCTTTGTGGGCTTCAAATAAACATGTCAGTTAACAAAGCAATGCCTTTAAATCATAATCAATCACTTCTAACTATAAAAATCAATCTGGCCAAAGAGGGTTAAGTTGCTATTTAATTCAATTTCTGCTTTGAGGTGATGAATATCTTCAACCTTTGTTTAAAATAGTTTGTTCCGTTGGGTCATGGTTGAAGCGGTATCTGGCATTAAGAGCTTTCAAAACTTCCTTTTCAGGGTTTAAAGTATTTGCTGATTTAAACAGGAGGGTCATGATTATGACTTATGTGACATTCAATGAATAATTTTAAAATATATATTTACACATGCACAAAATAAGAGTTGCCTCTTGGAGAGAGGGGGGGGCAAAATAAATTCTTGAAACATAAATACAGTCACCAGTAAAAAGCACTCATTTTAAAGATTTAAATGGCTTTGCTTTTTGTGGCTCCTGCAAAATGCAGTCTGGATCCTATAAAAGGAGTTCATTCATATCCATTTTTGGAAAACTGAAAAATATATTGTGGGCAATCTTTGATATCAAACAATGTCAGTGACCATTCAGAATAGAGGAACATTAGAGGCCTATACTTTCGTCTGCTCTATCAAAATATCTGAATAAAATAGGCTTTACAGTACCACCGTCAATGTTTAAGAAAACCCAAACTTTAAAACTTAAGGTCCCATTGTTTTTGAAATTTTGTTACAGATCATCATGACTTTAATTTGATATACTTAACCACATTAGATTAAGTGATGACAAGACATATGCCTTATTTCAAACCTTAAGTAAGCATTTAAGAAGTCAGAAACAAAGGACTTCCAACCTTGCAGAGTTCAATACATAGAACAGATTTTTGAAATCCATACAAATGCTTTCATTGAAGCAATAGTTCATAACTAGTTAATAACATGAGCAATCTTTCACACTATATAATACAATGACAGCATTCAATTATCAATAGTATATTTTTTTTACAAAAGATTATACAAGTTATACACACCATCCTTGAAACAACCAGCCACTTTTTATTTGTAAAGGGGAATTCCAATTTACAACCACTATGTTATGTCAGGCTGTTTGCATTAAAAGATTCAGGTCTTCATGAATTTTGGATGAAAGCTAATTTCCAGTTCCCAGCTATCTTGAGAGGGGGTAGAGAATTGCTAGCACAAAAAGGCTTTAATCTAGCAGTAAACAGTCAACAAATTGTGAGAATATGAATAATTTGTTTGGTAATGGCAGATTATTGATAATAAAATAACTTGTAAATCATTAATCAAAAAGTGGTATGCAGAAAAGAGGGATTGAATTAAGACACCTTTTTTTCACCAGGTAGAGTAATTAATTAATCTTTACACAAATGTAAACTCATTTTATGTTCCTCTCTTAGCAACATGACAGACAAAAGTTTAAACCATCATGTTTCTTGATCCCCTCAGAAGATATGTCATAAGATAATTACTTCCAGTTGGGTAGACAGTTCATCTTAAGGCTGTTTACTTCTACAAGGCACTTACACAAGAGAAAGTATTAGGTTTCATAACATTGTAATTGAATGATTTATCTATTCTTATCTATCAATCCAAAAGTCTTTAAATAGCAGGTGAATTTAATTGTTACTCTTTGAACGCAAGTTATAAATGACTAGTATTTGAGAATAATGAAACAATATTTAAAGATAACGTAAATGGAACAAAGACCACCATGCTATACTCAAATGTTCAAACAGTTAAATGTCTGAAATATAAATGTCATTATTTAACTTCCTAAAAGCAAACAAAAAACTAAAACATCACCCCACTACAAGACAAACTGAGATGGTGATATAGTCAATATAGAATTGTTTTATGAAAACAAGTAATTTATGAACCAAAACTCTCAAATTTGGAATGAAAGAGTTTTACTTTGGTCTTGGGTGCTGATCAATGCTTAATTGTTTTGTACAAAACTTGCGCAACTCATTCATTACAGGTCAAAAGGCAAGTACACAACCATTTTTAGAAATAACAGACATACTCACAATCAACTAGAAGTTTAACTTCACTGTGTAAATCAACTGTCAAACGTCATTAAACAAACAAAACTCGAAGATTGTTGTAAAATTGTATAAAGAGCAATTAAACCAAAACGTTAATCCAAGTCAGATAATCCTCCACTTCTTTTTGAGTGACCAAACAGCACCATGAGGTCAGCCAGCTGTGACACAATCTCTTGTTTCAACCTTGTGTTGTTAAGTCCAGTCTCCATCCACCCAATATTCTTTGCATTATGACACATCTGAGAAATATTGTATAAAAGATGTTATCACAAACGTTTTATTTTGGAGATGGAAAAAGAGAGAATAAATCATATGAAATAGGTTGGGGTTTGATGAGGAAGGAAGACCTCAGTAAATCTTTCAGAGTTCTGAAAAAGATCTAGGAGTCTACAGCACAGCAATCATTTATAGTCGTTTTCCATGCAATAGCTCTACAGTCCTGTGTCATTTCTGGATTAAGGCGTTTGGTCTTAAAATATTCTCTTAAGGACCCACTCCATGACTTGGGAGGGCAACCAGGCACTTCTATTTCTTGGACTCTCTTTAGCCAGTTACACTCATCTTTTCTTGCCAGATGGCCATACCATAGGTGCCACCAAATTTGTTTCCCAATCCTGAAACGACGTTTCAAAATTCTCCCAATCCTGAAATGACGTTTCAAAATTATCCCAATCCTGAAACTTAACGTGTGAAATATACGACCCAACGTGCTTTATATAAAAAATCTTATATATATAGGGTGCCAATCGGTCGGCCGATAATCTTCGGCCACTGGATTCTAAAACACTGTCTGTTCACTCGGTTGGCCGATAAAAATGGTCGACCGGCGGTGTTCACAAACAATATATATATTAATTCCTCTATGGCGGTGTTCTAGTTCTAGTAGAATGAGAGAGTCAAGGACCATATTTTGTGTCTTGTTGTATATATCTCTTGATAGAATTTGAGAGAGAATTTTTTGAAAAAGTTTTTGAAAGAAATAGAAACATTGTCTGTTTTCCACCATGGATGCGAAGACGAAGGTATCAATATCAATCTTCATGTTTTTACGTGATAGTGCCGTGGGCCGATCCCCGTCATTGTAGGATGATTTTCATTTTCATTATTATGTGGATATTAATTTTAACGATTATATTTTGGGTTTTATCGGTCTACCTCAAATTATTCTTACTTTATGAATCGCATCGTCTAATTTCATAACAATATTGTCAGAAATTCATATGAAGAATGCGATTAGATGTGTGATATTCGGTCACAGACTTAGACTTTAACTACACGTCCCTTTTTTTAGTAACAGTGATGAAGATTATGCAGGGATTCTTGGATAAGAAGCTGAATTTTGACTAAAATGTATTTTCTAAAAGTTTGAACTTTTTCAAATCGAATCATAATCAGCTGTCGACATTACTACTTGGTTACTGCTAGTTTTAAGCCAAAACAGAGCGGGGTATACAGAGTAAGGCACACAACATCAGAGCTCCACGCCAACTGCCTAGTTTTAATGTCTCCGCTCCATGCCAACTGCCTAGTTTTAATGTCTCCCATTTACACTGATCCTCTGTTCAACAATGAACAGTATGAAACCGAAGGGAGTTTATAAAACATTAAAAGCATTTTGAACCAAAACTGACAATTTAAAGATGAAGAAAAATGGTATCAAAAAAAAGTATGTATTATATAGAGACTAGAGACTGCCATGCACTCAATCAGACAAATCGTTGGATGTGTTTGTCAACATAAACACAAGTTTTATACTTTGATGTCAGTTAAGGATGAATCATCATCAAGTGCAGCGCAGTCTTTAGTTATATATTTTATTTTACACATTTGAACGCTATTTAGTTAATATTTACTACACAT
This sequence comes from Clione limacina, assembly GCA_032362205.1. Taxonomy (NCBI): domain Eukaryota; kingdom Metazoa; phylum Mollusca; class Gastropoda; order Pteropoda; family Clionidae; genus Clione; species Clione limacina. Next base: position 7,612 of record JAUUEB010436850.1, on the reverse strand, counting down.
TTTAGTCAACAAAATATCCAAATCAAATGTACTTTTTTGCTTCAAGAAGTATATCAATACATGTGTTTCATTGAATGTATAAAAGAATACATGTTTGTACTTACAACTCATAGGGGCATTGCCAAAGCGTTTCTGTAATTGGTCATGGTTGAATTTCAAGAAGGCCTCGTATTGTTCTGAAAGATAACAAGAAGAGTTTAATAAAAAGTGAAACTTACATCTTTGAAATCTATACTTTCTAGTTATAGTTTCTTGTATTTAAAGCTAGATTGTTAACCCTTTCAGAATAGTTGATCACATGTGTTTACATTTTTTAAATGCTTCTAAGCATGGAATTCAAACGTGTGTATCACATAGCCGTAAAAAACATTTTGTTGGCAGCAATTTTGATTGATAGCCACAGCAAACTAAGCAGTCATTTGTATTACTTTTCCCAGCGTATTAGCAGCAATTTTAAATGCTGTTCTCTGCATTTATCATAAATGGGAATTGAAAAATAAGTTTAGGAGGGTAAGTAAAAACATCAGACAAAGGACTTCGACGCAGACCGTTCAATCCGCCAAAATCATTGATGCTGAATACCATGGCTGCAGATTACTATTTCTTAATTAATATTTGGAAGGTATATTAACTTCAATCACATATTTTTTTCATTTTGTAGTTAAAGTGAGTACATTTCCAATAAAATTACTGCTAAAATTTCAAGTCAACCTGGTTACGTAACAATTGAAATCCCTTGATTTTTATAACTGTCAGCTTAGCTCTTACTAAGCATCACAATGACATTTGCATCAATGTCAATACTTGCATAACTTATAACAGTAATTAATTTATATTAAATGCAATATCAAATAAGAGGAATTATAGGTACCTGACAATTTGTGATTTAGGACTTTGTCGTAATTTTCTCTGGTCTTATCTTCTTGATCTTTACACATCCTCTCACAGATCATTGTCACTTGTCTGAATGTGAACAGTGGTACGTCTTTCTGTTTAGGGGAACAAGTTCCAGATGAAGATTGCATGCATGGGGAAGGAAAGCTGTCAATTGTGATGGCATCATGGGAGGGTGGTGGGCTCTGTCGGTCACTTCCTGATGGTGGTGGACTACTTGATGGAGGATAGAACAACTGCCGCCTTCTTTGCATACGTTTCAGTTCTGAGCCAATTCTATGTGCAATTTCCTCTGAGGATTAAAATTGAAACCTTGATGACATAACAGCAGAAGATCACATTTAGCAACTAGAAACATGAGTACAAACCCGACACCATGTAAAAAATAACACAAATTGGAAGATCATCCGTAAAAAGATATTTTCTTGTTGAATTTGTCTTATGGCATATTATTTGACAGAAATTTTCTACTCTGCTAATTTGACAGGAATTTTTTTCTTGAAGGATTTGAAAGAAATTTTCTACTAGAATTTTCTTCTTGGATATTATTAAACAGAAATTTTCTTCATGTATAAATTTACAGAAACTTTCTTGTTGAATTTTTCTTGTTGCATATTATTTGATAGAAATTTTCTACTCCGATAATTTGACAGAAATTTTCTTTGTGGAGAATTATTTGGCAGAACATTTTCTTATGTAATGGATAATATTGTAGATATTTCCTTAAACTATTTAATGGCAGAAAATTATGTAGTGTGTAAGAGAAGCAATTACAAAAATGATCTGGGTGAAGGATGTTGCAGAAAAATTGTGATTCATGTCAATAACGCGGAAGAATTGACAAACTTTCTGCCAAATCACAATGCCACAAAAATTTCTGGGATCTACGATGCCAGGATCCCGCATTTTTTCCAGGTCTGTTCATCGGGTTGAATTACAACATCGTACACGATTTTAAGTCAATGAGTGGTATCTTTCTTGAGTTATCGTGGCCACATACGTACACACAGACAGACAAACGCCTATCGTCACAATACCCCCCACGAGTAGTAAAAACTTGGTGTCGGGTAATGAATGCCCACTCTGAGCTAGATCCTAATGATTCTGTTTAAAGGTATGTAAACTAATGTATTACAATGTAACAATATATCTATCAGGAACATCTATGACAAAGCAATGAAAACAACAGTCATGTCATACTTTATTTTAAAAAAGAAACGGCAAAATGGCATTAACATTAATCATTGAAAATAGATGTTATTGAAACATTGTGGTAAATTACAGATGACAAAGAGAATTACGACTAGGTTCAACTAAATATTTTTAATATAATCATACAACTTAATGAGTTATTATTCATCAGGGCTGCCAGCAGGCAATCAGAAAACTGTGAGCCCATACGCGTGAGGGCGTACAGCGCCCATTCCCTTGCGGGCGTGAAGCTCCTGAAACTTCCTAGGTGGTCCCAGAGGCATGTCCCCACACAATTTTCTCATGATCAACTCCTATGATCTAAGTTATGTATATATCAACCTATATAAAACAAAACTGTGACATCCCTCAATTGAAAATACAAGTCTTTATGATTTTTGATTTCATATTTAGGAATGGGGTAGGGGTCAGGGGTCACTGTTATTTTCTCCCTAGAAAGATGCATATTATGTGCTTGCTGAATTTATCATAACGTCAAATCAAATATTGTAACTTGTATGCCATTTTTAAAGTTGAATTTATGTAGGAAAACAACAAAATAAATCTAAGAATGAAATTTTGCATATGATTGCAGATTCTTGATAAGCTTGAATTAAAATGTGAATAAAATCTGAACTACAAGAGATATTTGAATAATTCTTATTGAGTTCTTCCTTAAAAAAGTGTCTTCTATGTGAAAAAATAACAATGTTCAACAAACAGCCTTAACAGCTCTGAGCACACTTTGCTCATTTAAAAGGGTATTGGGGCAGACCCTACCAGGATTTAAAAAAAAAATGGGTGTTCTAAACACTATTCTGGCATTTATAAAGTTAACATTTTTTTTCTCAAAAATTGGTGGAAGCCGTGCTCGCAGCCAACTGTCAAAACCATGCATTTGTGTGTGTGATCCCCGATACAACTAACTGTGTATGACAATGAAGACATTACCTTCCATGGTCTTCTGATTCCTTTGAATATCTCAGGCACAATCAATGGTAACACTACGGCCTCTTCCAAAAGTTTCTTTGCATCTTTCAAGCTAGCTATGTCATCCCTGTTGAACAACAGCAATACATCCAATCAATGCAAAGTGAAATCTATAATGAACTAGACAACCGAGTAGACAAATGAGTACACATAGAGAGTACAACCACGACCATAACAGAAAAGTAACAAAGAACGTATAGCAACTCTGTCAAAATGTTTTTTAAAATCTGAGAAAGTTATTTTTAGAAGGTCCCTAGAAGAGCATATGTGCAATATTTATAGGGTCCTACTCCCAACGATGCATCCACAGCGTAAAGAACTACATGGAAATCATAAAATGGACATGACTCTGTCAAAAATTGATTATTCAAAAAATTGAGAAAGCTAGTTTTATATAGTCACTAGAAGAGCCTATGTGCAAGATTTCAGATTCTTAACTCAGAAGATGTGACCACAGCATATTAGCCAAATTAACAGGGAACATTAAGCAAAAAATTCAATAAGGGCCATAACTCTGTCAATTGTTCACAAATAATTCTGAATTTAAATAACATTTTATACTTGTTTTATACAGTTTTTCCAAAAATGAATGAGATCCTACCAAAATTACTCGAGTTATCGTGTAAACAGACGAGAAGAAAATATACCAATACACAATATAATTGTGGTAGTGGAACAAACATTTTTAGGGTATGCAAGAAAGACAACCAGAGACAAAATTATATAAAAGATTTCACTGAAAGTAAGACTATATTGGGTAACAAATAATTCACATGGTCAGGATGGCCGAGTGGTCTAGCCACCCGATCTTTAGAGCGATAATTGATCTCTTGAGGCCATCACTTACCATCTAACATTTGGATTCTTCTGTACAATATCCCTCTCCAAGTATTCTACCAATTCTTTCTCATGTCCCTGTGCTTCGTATTTCTTTTCATCAGGCTGAAATAAAATAACAGGTTCAATGAGATTAAGTTTAGACTATTGTGAGTTTGGATCTTGAAGTGTATGTTTTGAAAGCACTTATCATTGTTTTGTTTTCTAAAATCAATAAAATTGCAATTTGATTCATGATACTTAGAAGTTAATCCGTGCAAATGTGTACTATGATATCTTTGAAAATAAGAAAACTATTGCACTTCAAAGCAGTAAAAAGTTAGATTGTCAGTGAATATGCAACAAAAACACATTTTACAATAATAAGATAAAGTCAAGACAATTTTGTTATTGATGATTACACTTTTATACCTCTCCCTTCTTCTTTTGTCCAGCACTTCCAGGACTTGGTCCTCCTCTTCCTCTTTGTGGAGCAGATGGTCCGGCTCTATTCCCTGACGGGCGGTTCACTTTACCATTGTTTTGTGGTGCACGCTGCTGTTGGCTTGGTCTTTGAACACCTCGAATGTTTGGAGACGGTCTTATTATGAAGATAAAAAATAAATAATAGAATTGAAGGAAACACTCACACTTCTTCAAAATTAGCAATCGGTATAATAATAACGTTTGTCTTAACTTATAACGGGAAACTCAAGACCAAACAAACTATCCTGTTATGAATTGTCATATCGTCACTCTCATAAGACAAATGCCTAAGTTATTTTCTTTTTATTCCTAGGCCCAAGTCATGAGTATGGCAGTAAGTATGTATGGCATTTTGTACGTTAGTTGCTTAAATTCCCAAAAGCATTTTTTTCAAATGGGTCTGGAAGGGGACTTTTTTAACATAAAATGGGTCTGAATTTTCACAGTGTATTTTAATGTTTTCGTTGTTTTCCTTCAAAAATGGGTCTGAATTTTGGTCAAATGGGTCTGACTTTGGTCAAATGGGTCTGGAAGGAGCTTCCCCAAAATGGCAAAAAATGTTTTTGGGCTTAAATTATTGAACAAGATCCGCTCTTAATTCCGAAGGCAAGCCGATTTTTCTGGCTCAGTGATTATGTGTGCGTGCGTGCATCTATATTAGTCTTTGTTTATGCCATAATTTAGGCATGTGCGTGAGCATTAATATGTTTTTATGGGTAGATGTGTTTTTGTACGAGTTTGTTTGTTGGTTTCAGCAAATAAATATGTGTGCGTGTGTGTGTTTGTGCGTAGTTGTTTACAGTTTACACGACATACACTCTATATATTTTCATCCAAAATGAACAATATTATAATTTTTCAAAAATATAAGACGAGCTAGGTTCCGAACCATAGATATGTTACGCTGAGTAACGCAAGTTTGTGCGTGTGCTTGTAAAGTTGTTTATAGGTTACAAACTCTGATTTTTTCATCAAAATAGCTCTAAAACTAAAACAACAAAAATATAATCTCCCTTTGTTAATTATTATTTTGATACCAATATTATTTTTCTAAGTATAGTAGATTAACAGATATGATAAAAATTGTCACAGACCCTGTTTCCGAAATGAAAAACCAAATTTGGCTCCGTAGGGAAAGAGTTAAGCAAGTATATTATAAGTGTGAAGATATAAAATTGTTTTAATCTTATGCTCAACTGATGAAACGTAAAAAATAACGAAAATTAGATCAATATTGTAAAAAGGTGTATCAAACATTTGTATCTCAACTTTGACCCATTATAATATGACCAATGTCTACTTCTCTCACAACTAGAATGTCTAATTTAGAGGAAATATGGTAAATAAAGGACGTCATTAAATAACAAAGGAAAGTAATACACTCTGAATGAAGGAGTTAAGTTCGCGTGAATGTTTTACTGTATTAGACAGAGCATGAAACATTGATATATCAAAATGGAGACGAGATGAGATGTGTGTGAGATATACCTTTGTTCAACAGGTGTGGGAGGAGGCCAGACATCAGGGTCACGCGTTGGTTGCTCATGGCGATAGTCTGGTAGCCTGAAGTCTCTGTCATCACGTCCTCCACCAAAGGCACCATTAGCCCCATGTACAAGATCTGTCTTGAAGGACTGAAGCGTGCTGTTTATATCCTTTACTTGCTCATATTCTTGTGCAATCTCATGCTTGATCTAAGAGAATGAAAATCCTAATGTTACATAATTACGTAGCTGGAAACAAAGTTGGGGTGTACCACAAACATATATCTTTTAAAGTATATAAATTCTTTTATCCTTTGTGATGATATACAATAACATGTCTAGTTCATATCAATAATGCTGCCTCTCTGTAATTATTGTCAAAAAGATCTCCACATTTCAAATTAGCTTCCTGAGGATCTTCAGCTTAAACCTAACCTAAACTAATGGACAATTAAAGGTTTTTTCTCTAAGAGAGTGATTGACTCGGATGTCTCTCTAAGAGAGTGATTGACTCGATGTCTCTCTCCAAATAATTGTTATTACCAGCATACACTGTCATACTGAGAGCAAATTGCCCACATTTTCATTCCCCTTTTTGGTAGGATACATTGCATGGAGCATGGAAATATGATTCAGATCCATACGCAAATAGCTAAATTATATACTTGTTTTTAATCAAAACCCATTCAGTATATCTAGGCTATATCTAGTATATATTTGTCTACAATGAAACTTTGATATCCAAACCAACAATAAAACTTAACTGTTTACACATTGAAATAAAGAAAATCTTGCTCATAATATCAAAATGAAATATAACCTGATGCCATTGTTTTTTTCTTTCTGGATCTCGAATTGTTCCCATCAATCTGTGAATCTGTTGTATGACTCCCTGATAATAAACCATAGATGTTTCATAGTCGCCCAGCAGTGCCTTCTCACGCCCATGTCTCGTATTGTCACTGATTTCTGTCAGACTCATTCTTTAATCTTGTTCCTCCAGTTTTCTTATCTTAAATAAAAAAAGGAAAAATATGAAATTAAAATAAATCAATTGAACAAAGTTTGCAAACTGGACAGAACTCAGAACATGGTTTAGGATAGTAATCATGATACATGGTTTAGGATAGTAATCATGATAAAATGGTTTAGGATAGTAATCATGATACATGGTTTAGGATAGTAATAATGATGATGTACACAATCTGTGATGTTAAGGAAATATCACTTGATGATAACAAAAGACTCAACTTGTACAAGTCCTTGTGGTCATGTTATGAGTGAATCAGTGCTATGGAAGAAGAAGGCCATTTTGCATTTAACAAACTATTTGGTCAGTGACAGTGTGACAAAATTATTTTTATAAATGTGTGAAAAGCTAACCATACATACACAGCAATTAGAAAAGCAGAACTTACAACCATGGTCAATTAAGGACCATTACATCACATTGACACTGTCAACAAAAAAAGTATCAAAGAATATAGTAACCAGACACGGGTACGAAGCCACAACTCATAAAGAAATGTATTAATCTAGCCTGCATATTTATTCTAAGATGTGAGCTAAAGATCATGAATAAAAAGCATACTGACTCGGGCCCTAAAGCGGCGCAGACAGAAATGTAAACACATCGATGTGTAAAAATGGCGTCGTCGTCAATGGACGCAGTGGATAAAAAGTGCAGGGGATTGTTGGTTGTCTATTCTTTAATCTGACCTTTAAAAAAAACGTAAGATTACTTTAAAACA
>JAUUEB010436739.1:0-11919 GCA_032362205.1 Clione limacina | reverse complement strand
ATGATAAAAAAAATTACCGGGCGTTACTTACCCAGATATCTACAATTATCAAATAAAATATCAGCGCGCAGTTAGCATGCTTTCTTTGCTTGGGCACCAAAACAAAATTTGACGTCATCAGAGATCACTCTATACTTTTCTTTTAATGATGGTTCCCGGAAAATAAACAGTGGGTGTAACGGATCTTTTTTCGTGTGTTTTGAAATATAATTATGGCATTCAAATCTTATTTACGTCATAACAAAACATATACTGCTCACCTTGAGGAGAAGGGTCATCGAACGATAACCCTTAATATAGTACGTCTTGTCAACTAGCCGTGGTCGATATCTGGATTTGAAGGATCGAGGCCGAATCCGATTAATAACGAAAATAATCGATTTGATTCCGACGGCTATTATATCCCCTTATTTTCTCTTATATTTAAATATGATATATCCCCCTCTTGTTTGGTGGAAGCTTCCGTCCAAAAGGGAAGACTATGATATCATGGTGGGAGATAATTTACTTTCTTAAAAATATCGTTTTAAAATAATTATTACAAAAAGCATAAATGAAAAATGCAGCTCACCCAAAAGCACGAAAATTAATTTTTTAATTCTACAAACGATTCCTGCCTCCTTTATCAACAAACTCCAGAGAAAGAACGCACACTTACTACGAAAATGAATATATAGATACATATATATATATATGTTCACATTATCTCATAAAAAACAATGATAATGCCACAGAGTGTAAAATCAGCCTGGTCTAATTTTACTGCACTCTGTTATGACATCAGCTCTTTGATAAAGTTACCAAAAGTTCTCGCTTGACATAAAAATTCAACCTTCTCACCGCGACCACACCATTTTTCTTGTATAAAATATGAAAAGTCAACCGGATATGTATTACATTGATGATGTTATATTATACTAGTGGCTTAGTACCCAGTTTTACCCGGGAGGATACACAAAGAAAGAAAAAAAGAACACGCTGACTTTTTTATCACCATGGCGTTGTGATTTATAGTATTTTTTAAACGATCTTCTTGATAAGAAATTTTTTTGGGACTAAATGAACCCTTATCAATCACTTATTTGTTCACATTAATTGAAATAAGTACGGAAGAACTTTAAAACGATCTTCTTGATATTTAAAGTTTAACCTTTTCTGGGACTAAAAGAAAGCGAAAATCAAAATACACACGTCATTGACAAGAAATACATAAATCATTGTCACGATTTTCCTAGTGTTTACACATCTCTGATTGTTATTGTTTGATTGTCCCAATTGATCATAGATACATTACCCTTAAGTACGGGAGAACTTAGTTATGATCCAAACAGCCACTGTTACCAACTCATTTATCTTGTCTGAAATTAGACATTCAAACCTGTTTTTATTTTTCTCATGATCATGTAATATACACTGACCGTTAAAAATAAATACCATTCTCACATTATGTGATTAAAATTGACGTTGTTTTATCCAATTTTCCAACGAACTTTTTGACATATTGTAAAGCCTACTATATATAAATTTAAAAAAATTAAGAATAAACACGTTATTGTCGGGAAATGACAAACAATATGCTGACAGGGTAAAAAATTATCACGATGCCTTTTTTTCTCTTAATTATCTTATTGTTATAAGATAATCACTTATGGTAACATATATATACATTAATAATCATGACTCATATACTTGTTAAGGTTAATTGAAATTTGAAACAAAATTGAAACATATTTCGCTGCAACCCACTCTTTATTCATGTCGAACATCAAACCTGTACTCTTATTTTAAATCAAAAGTAACGATGTTCTAATTTTCGGCTACATTTTCGGTTTAAACAAAAACAAAATTTCGTCCGCCAAACTGGCGGACAGCATTTCGATTTTACCCGCCAGGGCCGAATTTTACCCGCATTTGGCGGAAAGGCGTGCTATTTCCTCACCCATGTTCACAACCCCATTTAACGTGGCTGGAGAGCAATGTTCTTTGTATGCACGGCTATGCACAAGAAGTATTCAAGGCCTTTAAATATCCCTTATGTTACAACACTCGTGTGCATACCGATACTAGTTATGTTGGATGAAGTTTTCAATAGTCATAATAATTTTTTTATTTTGAAAATAATCAAATTTATTTCAAGCGTTGAAAATGATCCCGAAGTAACACGCAAATGAACCAGTTACCGTCCATTTTTATTTATTTCCAGGGGTTATACCCCCAGAACCCCTAGTATATGCAAAGATTACTCTTATTTACATCATTTTGCAATGACGATCTCCAAACTATATCGAGAACTATTAAGGCCCGTATCCATGAATATAAGTGTGCACACACCATTTTGAATCCTGACTAGCGGCATGTCCCTTTGTATCAATAACAATAGAAGAAGTCTCTTCAGACGGTTAACAATCCGCAGCCCCCACCCCCAGTCAAATTTGAGCCCGTACACCTATGGAGACTACGTTTCAAGCAACATAAAGAGCATATATTTAAGGCCTACACAAGTTCTGAGATTTTGAATATTGAAGATACTGCCATACCTTTGAACGCAGATTTTGATAATAAATGATCAAATATGGTGACTGCAGGTCTCATGGGAAGATATAAATAGAAATATATAAATCATGTAGTGTAACTGACATTATTTGAGTCTTACTAAGATACTTTAAACTCAGGTTTACAGACAAATGTCAATTTTTTTTAAGTTTCGAAGAGATTGCTTCATCAAACACCAGCATGAGATATTTTTATGTCATTGACTTTCTAACGGCCATCATATAAAACTTCAGTTTTTACGTCAAGAGAGCTTTAACAAAGTCATATAACGTCACAGCGTTAGACAGCTTAAGATACTTTATGGGTTTGGAAATCTGGAAAATCCTGTTGAAGACTAATGTGTTGACAGAAGATTATGTTTTGATATTTTATATTCTTCTTGAATCAAATCGAGCCTACTTTTCTCAGACCAGTTAATAACACCTTGCCCGTTAGTGCAAATACATTTATGAGTCTACTGAATTAATACAGGAGGAAGAAGAGACGACCTTGCAACTACCGGATGTAAAAATGTCAAACAACACTGAGCTTTATATTTTAGTACATAAAGTTCACATAATAAACATATTGAAATAATCAATGACCTGATATAGGAGTAAGAAGAGACGACCTTGTAACACGAGTTACTGACTGTAAAAATTTCAAACTACAGTGAGCTCAATATTTTAGTACATAAAGTTCACATAATGAATAATTTTCTTATTTACTTTTATAAGATCCTTAGTTAAACTATTACAAGCAGAACAGAACAATACAACACAACACAACAATTTTTCTTTTAATCTAATATTGAAACATTTATTCAAATTTTATCGATAAAAAAACAATATAATATTGACATAATATTGATAGCAAACAGGTTTCGCCTCTAGGGCCTCTTCAGTGCTTAACAGAATATTAAAGTAAATACTAATATATATACATTATCCAAAATTAAATAACTAATAAAGCTTAAGTAATATTCAACAAACAAATTCACAGTATACAGAACCAAGTCAAAACGTACAATGTCAGCAAGTCTAAACAATTCAATGTAGTCATTCGTACATTAATATTTAAGTGTGTTCACTTGAATTCCAGGAATTCCAACAGGGGCACCACGAGCAGGACCACTTAATCACCCCCTACCTGTTGGAGTTAATTAAATGAAACCAAATGAAAGTCAAACTATTTAATAATTAAAAGTAAAACTTCTCGTGGTGCCCCCGTAACAATCTCTAAGAACCTCTACTCCCTCACCACTTCACTTTGTACTCTAAATACGGGTGGTTGGATTCATTCAGATTTTGTATTCATTACCATTTAACACAAAAACTAATAAGCAAGAACAACTTTGATAACTTTTTGATGAAAGAGCATTTTTTGTGTTGGCAAATATTAACTTGATGACCCATATTTCAAGGCCCATGACACACAAAATAATACTTTTCATAATTCTGAATCCTATTCAGAACAAAGCGGCTACATTCTTATCATACTAAAACATAAGCGTATACCATCTCCCTTGTATTAGGTTGCGTAAAAGCAAATTTTGAATAATAACAACTACAATTATAGTGTTGTATATTATTCCGAGAAAAACATTTTAAGGTTTTATATTTCTATATATTTCAATCAAAATTCGTTCTTACAGCAACAATAATTCAAAAAATTAATATTAAAATTGTATTTAACATACCATTTTATGAATTTGTAACTTATAAAGCACACTAGTTGCTTAGTACCCGGTCTTGCCCGGGAAGGATACAAAAACAGAATCACGAATTTGGCTGACTGAGTGAAAACTGTGGCTGTAATCCCATTGCATACACACACACAAATAAATAGACACACATATTTTGAATCTTATATAGTAGATTTTTGTTAAAAACCCTTGATGACCTTTTAGGGGCCAAAACTCATGGAAAAAATGTATGTTTTTGGTTAATTTTGTTGTTGTTATTATTTACACCCCATAGACAAAAAATAAATCATAAAACAATTTCTTGCAGTTTTTTCAGGGTATGCCTGTATATTTTCATATCTGCGTTGGACTCATTCCTAATGTGAGGAGCATCATATCTGTACATATTGCTTAAGACCTACGAATCCCACCGATAGTCTGGCTAAATTTAAAACCTGCTCTGCCTGCAAGCTACTTCAGTGTACATAGCCACAATTGCCACCTAATAGCACATGAAACGTACAAAGTCACCACTGATATGACCTTTACATCACGATTTTACATCAACGAATAGGATAATACCAACATCTAGAATGGAACTAACGCTGCTATATAAGAGATAGTGGCACCCGAAGTGCGTCAAAGATTGGATAAATACACCGTGAGAATAAGATGAAATAAGACTCTAGCAGGGGTCAACAACTGGTCACCTGAGTATTAAATCGCGATGCCTTTGGACAATTCATCGACGCGACTATACTGTCAAGGTGAGGGAACTATAATAATGACTATGCTGTCAGAATATTATTCACTATTCTGCTGTTTCCCCGTTCATGACCTTACGGTATTATGTAAATAAGATCAATAATTAAAATATCGCACCCTTTGATCTTAATAAGGGAGTTATGAGTAGAGTTTCGTATTTTCTACCGTTATCTTATGCTCTAAAATATCAATTTCTCTTGGTATATGAATATAACAATATAGTCAAATTTGACATTAATTAAATTATTATTAAAAGCAGGTATGAAATTTTTTTTTTTTTTTCAACCGTTTAAACGACGATTATATTGGAAATTGTTTTAAAGAAAAACTAAGTTGAGTTCTCGTTCCTTATTCATCATTTATTTTTTTCGAAAATAAAAAGTTTCCATTCTCATGAACTAATATTTTGGGTTTAGGATTAACTTTGCGACGTCTCTCCCTGTAATGATATTTACAATTTTCAAATTGATGTTTGCCCATGATAGGCCATAATGAAATATAACGATCAAGTATTAAATATTATCAGCTAGTATATAACGACTGGTGTCAAATCAAAGTTTGACATCTGTAAGTCTATATGTTTTCACCATCATCTGATTTTAAAAACTGAGTAATTGTCTTTAAAAGACACACATAACTTGTAAACATCATACCATGAAATTGAATACAATTTAAGATAAAAACAAACACAAATATTATACTAATGAACATAGATGTGTTTTTTTCATTGCTTTGAAGGCACGTTTTTTCTCTAATTATATAATTGAACACGTTTTTTTTTACATTTTTCCCAAATATCCTACGTTTCTCATTTTTAAATTTAAGATTCGGGCCTTTTACAAAAGTATTTGACATTGTCTTGAAATTGAACATGTCACCTACAATATGCTTAAAATACTGAGATTAGTTGAAATAATAAAAGGTCAAGCTTAAAATTCAACTTTGATACTTTCATGCATAATTTGACAAATATTTCTTCTTCTACGATATACATACTTTTAAACTTCATCCTATTTTCCCTGAGCTGTTTTATTTTACTCTTAAACATAAATAATAATCTCATCTGATTTCCTCAAGTCGGATTAATAAACGGTTATAGTTATTATTTTTATTAAAAAAAACAATGATATCAAGACAAAAGCACGATTAACATTAATGTTATGTGCACTTGATTTTAACCCGCACTACTTGGGTTTTGTAGGATTAATAAAACAAAAGTTTGGATTTATTAACTTGTTTTCTATTGATGTTGTAAATACCATTTAATTTCTAGTTACTCTACCATCATTTCTATGTATTTTACTTTAAAGTGGAAAGTTAAAAAATTCTTGAACCAAACATGACCAAGTAGCCATTACGTTGAAAACATGCAGATTAAGAAACCTATGTTAATGAACCAATAAATATTAGGCTTTTGAAATCCCAAAACGGTAAAATACGGATGAAGACGATATCATTGATTTAGTAGTGGAATTAGTCCTAACCCATTCTTAGCATTTGCGTTTGAGTATAATGTGTTTACTTTATTTCGGTCAGGCTCACTGGTGCAGGTTTTCTAGATCCATCAATTTTCTACTTCAAGGAACAGGGGAGGGGGGATTTAATTTTAACCCTAATAAAACCCACTCAGAAGTCCTTAAATAAGGATATTTCCTGTGATCAACCATTGTTTCTACCATCATGATTTCATATGAATATCAGGTCCAATTAGAAACCTAATGACAAGAACGAAAAATAAAGGAGTTATACCTTGGAATACAATTGTTTTAAAGGAAAAGTCCACTTCATTAATTCAACTGAATACTATTACCGATGTGTATAAACAATCGTACTATTATCATGATAATTCATTTGTACTTAAAACGACTTAATTAATTTCTAACAAATTATATGTTTTTACGCACGTCCTGTAATTAAAATAGACGCTCGATAAGTAAGTATGTGGGCTTGAAGGAAACAGAGTTTGATAGTACACATATTAATCAATCAATGTCTTAATTTTGTTTCATTCAACGCTTTTCATATGGAGCCGTTTGAAAGACCAACTTGAACAAAAATGTTAATTTATCTTTTCAAATATCAAGCCGCAAAGTATGCGGGTGGCACGAGTATAATGATTAGGCTTACGCCAGAAGCTATCTATGACAGTTATAGTAGCCCGTCAGGATCTCAATATATTTTAACGGGATAATTTATGTTCTTTTCTTAACAACTGTTTTGTTTGAAATTATAGAAGCTTAGATATATATTGAAACTAAAAAAATAGTACTCGTAGAGAGTACAACATCTTACGCATACAAAATTAACAAGTAGGTCTCTAGAAGAGCCTGTGTACAATATTCAAGGTTCTTAGTCCCAACGACGCTTCCACTGTGTAAAAGAGCGTACATCATAAAAGGGGCATATCAATATGTCAAAAAGCTTTTTTTCAAAAAAATTAGATTGCAGCTTTTAGAAAACCACAAATTAAGCATATGAGCAAAATTTCAGGTTCTGAAAATGTGACCACAACATGTTTTTGCCAAATTAACAAAGAACAAATAGTAAAAAAAATCTAAAAGGCCCATGAATCCGTAAATTTTCACAAATATGCCTGGATTTAAATAGCAAATATTATATACCTAGTCTATATCATCCTTAAAAAAATTAAAGAAATCCTAGCAAAATTACTCAAGTTATCTCGTAAACAGACATACAGGCACACAGACACACAGACAAGACGAGAAAATACATTTGAATTATTGAGCTATGAATTAAGCAAAGATTCCTGACATTTGAGCAAAGAGCTTTTGCGTCCGTACAGTCCATACGTCAAAGCCTATTGAACCTTTACAGAGAAACTCTAGGGCAGTTCGATTGGTGTTTGCTTCGAACCACATGTACGTGTGTTTACATTTACTACATACAATACGTATTTGTACATTTGATATATGTGTGTACCGAGGGGAGTAAACGACACGGTGTGTAGATAGAATATGTCAAAAAAAAGACAGAAATCATTATCATACCTATTAGGTTTCAAAATGTATTGTAGTTCTTTGGGAGATGGTGCCTTCATTGGTTTCACAAATAATGCCAATATTCTTTGACAATTTTCAACTGCTGGTCCTATGTTTTCACGAATATTTCACGAATTTGATATGTGCTCATCAGGAAAAGATCAGAGATCCCTAGGTAATTTTCTCAAAAGTCTCAGTTGGCCTAAGCCAGATAAACACACCAGTTGTCATGTCAGACAATTCAATCACAACCGTTGAATTTGTAGGATAAACAATATGAAGCTTCTGCGTTACAACAAGCTTGAATTTTCTTTTTTAGCCTGGTCTACAACAATATGAAAGAACAAATGAGTCTACAAACAAAAAGTGCAATTATAACCATATTTTGTTTTAGAGAAAGGATACGTATCAAAGACCGTTACACATTCTCACCTCATCTGACACACGCCAGTAACTCTTAACCTCAAATAAAAGATGATCAATGGAACAAAAGCAGATATCATTAACCTCAAGTTAATCTCAAGTTAATCAACTTGTTCAGGATAAACCAGCTATTCTTCACATGGTGCTTCATGGCCTTGGTATTACTTTTGAATAATGCAAAACCACAAAGTCACATCCATATATTCGGTCTCAACTAAACTAAGTGATAGACATAACGTTGTATTCGATGTTTATCATGCAAGCAAAGACACAGGCTGTGGTATTAAAATGAAGTTGATCCCAACATATTTTTATACTGATTCATATGCACTCATCGCAGACTTTGTTGCTACAATTTAAAATAGCTACTGGAAAAATAGTTATATCTACAACAAGGTTATCAATTTTTGTCAAGCATTCCACTGCAGAAAATTATATGCAAAAATAGGATTATGTGGTATACTTCATTTAGCTCAATATACACCCCCCCCCCCCCTGGCGGCCATCTTCGGGGTTAGTCACGAAAACAGTTTCTCCAATTTTCAGTAGAGAGGGCGTTGTGTCAAGGTTAACATATATTTAAGTGGCGTCATGTTACTTGTATACTCTTTTTATGAACACGTTTTTATTACCCGCTACATTGCGCAGCATTGATCATAAATATATTTTTTGACCCATTTGCAAAAATGGACGGAAAAAGCTTGGAGAAACGTCATTCAAGGGCCTGACGATCTGCCTGGTGCAGTGAAAACTGGTCGCCCTCAGGTTAGTCCTAACTCTATATATTTTTAGTTCAATAAAAAACGTGTTCCCCAACTTCCGTTGTTAACGACCATCTTGGAACATGCGGGGGCATCTGAACTTTCATCGTGACAACAGCTCTAAATGTTGCTATATGTCCCAAAGCTGCTTTTCCTGTTATTGACATGAGGAAGACGTTGGCACGTGATTTCACAAGCAAGAGTATTTTCCGTGGCCTGGAGTGTTTTATATAAAAAACGAGAAAAAACACATTGCTGTTACGTTATTATCTCGTATCGGCCCAATGATAAAATGAGTATTAATCACGTTCTAGTGGGTCATTCATCAGAAGATGGTACTCGATGGCTAGAGACCGTGAGAAAATAATCCACGCTACGTCTCAACAAGAACTAATGACGTCATTTACCGACACGCTTGAGATTTTATTGTTCAGCAGCTGTATGAGAAAATTAATGAATGAGTCGACAAATGAGACTGTTTTCTTCGTATCATCGTGTTTGTTCTTAAACGGTCTCAGATCGTTTAACTGGAGAATACTTATTAAGAGTTGTCGCATTCGTTAATAATAAGAATTCTCAAATATATCAAAAGTTAAATTGGAACATCAGTTTCTATTCAACATGAATAATCAATCATAACATAAATTCACCTCAATGACTCTTTGTGTTGAAACGAAGTCATTGAGATAAATTAATTTTATCTTAAATCAAACGTGGCTCCAGATAATCTACAATCGATAATGAATGATCATGATCAACTAAATCAATCATATGTTTTTCAAATCATACTAATTCAAATTTGTAATTGCTTTGTTAATTATATATGCTTTTCTAAGCAACAATCCTAATTTAGTTTTGGTATTCTTGTTTTTTGTCGATGTATTTTTGTTAGTATATTTTTGAGTTTACTTGTTCATTGTCCTGTTAATGCTCGTATGCAAAACCTTGAATAAGAGACTTTAATATACTATGATAAAACATATCGTATATTTTTGTTTTATTTGAATCACGTGTTCATGACGTGTGTCAAAGCGGTTGTTATTTTTTGATGATTCATATATAAGATTATGATTTTGGTTGTGTAAAAAAGTCAAGAGAATATAAAATCGATACTAAAAACATCAACATATACGACGCTGAAGAACAATTAATCAATCGCCAAAACAAATTTAAATCGTAAACTCAAAAGTTCAAGGTCAACTTAAGTTTTTTATTCTCAAACTAGCGATTTCATCGCTTTGGTGTTACCCGACTTTCTCTACAAAAAATAGCTTAGCAGATAAGAAGAAGAACAAAGTATTCAAATACCAATTTTCCCATACTATTTCCAATGCATAACTACTATTAAAAAGGACCTCTATGCCAAAACTCAGGCACTTCGCGCCATTATACCCATCGTTTGAAAAGTCCGGATACGATCCTGCATTCTACCAAAATAATAATCAAACCCCAATTAGTGACGTCTTCGTATCTCTGGGAAGTTTTCGGAGTGCACTTCCTGAACGGAAATAATCAGAGCACTCAGTAAAATGGCGATCTAAAGTACCTTCTTGAAATATATAGTAAACTACTCAACCATTCTTACAAATCGTAGAATGTACCAAACTACACCAAAGGCATCCGAAGAATAACTTAGATATTTAAGTAATCACGTGTTAAAAGCTCAGCCAAATCCAAATACAGACACTGAAGCTTATCGTCACGCAAGCAAGCAAGCATACATACATACAATTTAGTGTATATTGTTATAGATAATCAACTGACCCTGCACGCGTTGAGATATTATACCGACAAAAATAACTTTTGTTTGTTCTGGCATATTCTTTGTATAGTGACAAGATTGAGTTACTTGTTATATTTGTAGAATTGAAATAATATAAAAATTCATACTTGATAATCAATGTTATTGATAGTTTTGAAATTTTGAATACAATCTGTCATTGGAAGGAGTGATCAAAAGCATATGTAAAACAACTTGAAGGGCGAAAGCTTGTTTACAATAAATAGTCTATGTGTTCTATGTGTTCTATGTGTTCTATGTGTTCTATGTGTTCTATGTGTTCTTGTATGTTGTGTGGTCTTTATGTCTATTCTAAGACTACTGAGCACTTGTTCTTGGACATTTCGCTATGAAATGGTATCCACTCTATCTTATCAATGATAGTTGTATGACAGTGAAGAACATGAAATTCAATAAAGAGCATAGCCTGTAGGTATATGCGTTCCGCAATTTTCGTTCTTTGATTTGTTCTCATGTTGTCTAGACAACGGAGGACAAAACCAATGATCTAAATTTAGTTTATCATCGGATAACTAACAAAAGGTCTGTCTAAAAGTGGCAGGTTATAAGGGCGATAGTTTCTTTAAATTGATAGCTTAAAGGAATTTTCCCAGGAAAATTTAAAAACATTCGTTTAAATTAGTACTTAACACTTTTGTTAATAGAAACGTCGAGACAATGGATCCAAGTTCCCAGTGTAGTTTTTTTTAATAACGTTTACATCAAAAATGTATATTCATGCAATAGCGACTTCGTCGCCTCGAGTTTTCCTGACCTCCCCTTAAATTTAGCTCAAAAGAAGATAATTAAGGTATGTAAGGCATGAATGTTATTAAAAAGAATAAATCAACGCTTTTCGCGCCAATAATCTCCTTACCTTTTAACAAGTCTAGATACGCCCTTATAGTCCGGCACCCAGACCCCAAATCCATGCACCCCCCCAGTCGCATTTCTAGCCTATATAATATTGTTGTA
>JAUUEB010436628.1:0-11920 GCA_032362205.1 Clione limacina | reverse complement strand
AGGCTAAAAACACTAGGAAGGGCGGGAAAACGAGACGGTGAGACCGCGTGGGCAAATAGTTTTTTGTTGGGGTTGTGGGTTTTCACGATTTGCGCCGCGTGGTGTAAAACATTTTTTGGTATCGATTCTTCACCAGGTGGGTTGTTCATAGAAATTGTTACAGTCGCACTTTTTTGTTTGTTAGTTTGCTTATTATATATATAACGTAGGTTTAGTAAGTTTTGAATAATCACCAAACCTTTATAAAATTGGGTAGAGCAACTCAGCCAGGAAGTATTCATAGTGGAATGAAATGAATACTTTCTGGCTGAGTTTCTCTACCTTATTTATGGCACACTCACTTGACATCGATGGAAGAAAATCGATCTCGTTAAAACTCGATCGATATTCATTAATCAATATCAAACTCGTGTGACATGAATTTAATTGATCGTTTGTTTGTATCGTTCGCCCGCTTTCAACTCGGACGGAATCAACTTAGTCAAAAGTAAGCCAAGAAGACTGATTTTGCGTTAGAAACTGCTTTACACTCTCATGTTTGCACATTTTGGTGCGGCCTCCACCCAGAGGGTGATGGCTATCCGACTTCAGAAGGTACTCTAGATATTTATACTGCCAGAGTTGCAGTTGACAACATATGACATAGGACAAGTATACAACAATACAGGTCCAATATAGCCACATCCAACAATTTACTTTTGCCTGTGGAGAAGACTTCAGAAAAGAAGCCCTACCCTCAGGCTAAATTTGTTAGATAAACTCAGCCAGAAAGTATTAAATATTTATAACCAAAATATGTTCTAAATACAATAAATGAAATATAATCGATTGATTTAATTCTAGTTATAGTAATTTATTACTATTCATGACAGTTAAAATCGTTGGATACTATTAACTATCTATATAAAGCTATTAGAAAAGACATATCAGCCTTAAAATAGCATTTCATTATAGGTATATTTAATTTACTAATTTCTAGATATAGTGTTAAGACTTATTAATAATGTTAGTTTTAAAATAATTTAGTTTTACCTGGAATATGGCAAAACTCTCGATTTCCCTTTCATGATTTGGTCACTTTTTATTTTTTGTTATCGAAAAATACGATTTTTTCTCACTTTATCAACGTGGGGAAAAATGGTGTTGACTCTTTAGAAGATATGGTTTCTCGATAAAGTTGATTGATGTTGAGTGTGGTTCTGTAAGGCAAACAGTTATTGTTCAGAGCTAAATAAATGATTGATCTGCTATTTCAGTGATGATATTGTGGCTTCTAACAATAATAATAATAGTAATACTTACCAATGACAATAACAAGTGAAAAATGTGTTTACATATTTTTCATATCACTACCTACACTATCAAATAGTTATGTGTAATATATATTTCGCCGTGACATTTTGAAAGTTTTCTTATGTTATGTCTTCGAGTTTGTTACAATTTTAGACTTGCTTAGTATTAAATGTCATGTTAGAGAGGAATCGTTCAATAGGAGAACAATTTCTGCAATAATTTTAAGCGTAAGAATGAGCAACGTTACGCCGGTAACTACTTTTTCAAAGTCATATACATAAGCGAAGTACTAGCATTTAAATTTAAACGTTGTTTCAGAAAAACCATCTGACGCACCAGATGCTTAGTGCAGTTAAAACATTATAAGTGGTTTATCTTGAAACGTAAAAGACGTAAAATATGTTCGACTAGAGGATTATTACTACAATAATTGGGATAGTGAACTTTAAGAAAATCGTTACTTTTGCCGGTAATCACTTGGTTTTAGTATGCAGTAGTTATGTAAACAGAGCAACTATTGGGTATTTTGAGAAGTGATACCCCACTTGACCTTGAAGAACTTTCTATTCTTCAACTTATTATAAATTGACCCAGTTTTTGACGTGTCTGCCGGATAAATGAAACGCTTAAACCACTACATAGCCGACTACATAACCGATTGTAAGTTAAAAATAACTATATATTCTATACCAGTTTGTTACAATATCTAATATCAATATATATGAGCAGGATAAAGTCCAATAATAATCCTATTTTTGGTATAACAACTGATTGTATTTTCCCATTCAGCATTACGAACGTTGGGAAATTGGCCAGAAACATTTATGTGAATAGATCAGGTTCAAGTCAAATACACGTCAAACATCAAAATCATATATTTTGTAATTTTTAAAGATTAGATCTTGAAAAATAATTTCATATTCGAGAACAACCTTGTTTCCATATTTGCTTTATATTTTCATATGAGCTTCTAGTCAATTATCACATTTACGTTTTAGTAAATTATAAGCTAAAATATACAATTGTCTTTCTTAGTTTCAAAGACGCAAAATCAATTATACTTAAAGTGGCAGACTCATATATGAATGTGTGATTATTTAATTTAAGATACTCAGCTGTCAAGGACATTTATCAAAACCAACAACGCAGAGTCTTCATTGATTAGTGCCCGATGACATTGAGTATAACCTCGTTACTTCAGGTAATTACTTTTGTGACCTTTCTAATATGCCCCAAGGCTTTATTTCCTGACGAGATGTTCTAGAAATCACAAAATGTTGTATTAGGTTACTATAAAGGTCATTACATAAGTTGAGGGTCTATAATTCGCGCTGTAACCTGTTCTTCTGTATCATATCATAAATGAAGAATCCGAATAACAATGTTAGAGTGTTCAATTAGTTTTTTGTGTTAACTTTGTTTACCACTATTAACCACCAAAGAGTTAACAAAGAAGCATGTAAGCACACACCATAGTGTTTCCCGGCTTTTATAAGACAACATCGTAAGTTTTTATTCATCACCCCGTCCAACCACATCACACATCACAAACTCATAACCCTAACGACGCCACCCCACACACCCCGCACCCTAACACCCCCTCACACCATACACACCCTCAACCCTAGACACCCAAATTTATACAAATTAAATTAAACACTTTCTCTTATGTCAATCTTGTTATGTCATTTTTTACTGTCATTGTTGTTTTTGTTTCTGAGAATGAAAGTTAATTATCCGCCACCGTAGGAAGGCGTTAGTTGCCAAACAGTCACAGTCGCCGTGGCTTCAGAGTTTACCAGGTTTGAGCGTGCTGTCGGTGGAGTGGCCCACTTGCTTGCTTGTAAGTCTCATGTTTTGTTATTGTTATATGATATAGGAATAAGCAAATACAATTAAAATAATGTTATGGTTATGATTGAGTTTTGGTTATTCAATTATAGAAAAAATAACATCTAGTCTCACGCTTGTTACGTTTTAGTTGTCAAATATTATTTATATTAGCAAACGTGGTCTAACATTTCTATTTTCAAATAAACTAAAACAATTCAAAAATAATCTCACGCTAAAGTCTTATTGACATAGTATAGATTTCCCAAGCTTATATTTTAAATACCACTCACAAATCTTGTCAAATAATGCGAAAGGGAATATTTGGCAAAACATGTTTTACATTTTGCACTTGAATATACCTGAATATGCAAATGAGCTGGATGTAGAATTTGTTCTAACGCGTTACGAAATTATCTTAAATTGAATAACATTTTGGTTGATATGAGAAGAGTTGCGTGTGACTGTCTCAAATCGTTGTCACGACATTCGGCAAAACTTCAAACTTAGGAAACAAACGCTCAAGTCGGGCCAAATATATTCCCTGGATTAAGAAAAAAATATAAAACCTAGAACATTTTCACGGAAACATTATGAACTAATTAGGGATTGCATTGACAACGCAATTGAGTTTTTCTTTCGAGTCCTCCCCCAAATTGTATTCATAATGTATTTATTAACATGATAAAATATGATTATCACTTTTTTGCATAAAATAAATCAATATCGCTGCCAAATAAATTGCCATAGCACCAAACCTGCTTGATAAATAGACGATCAGAAATGCTTAGAGTTTTTTGAAATAGCAGCTGAACTCGTGATTTTTTGATACCGCGTATCTTAGTGCAAACCAGAATGTTTTATCAGGACGCACGTAATCTTGAAATTCAAGATAGTATTTATTTTAGAAAACAGTAATGTCTTAGTGTTTTACTGATATGTATGTATTTTCTTCTATTACATATGCTCCAATGGCCTCGGTTCACATACCATGTGACTCCAATATGTCGAGTGTTTAGGTTCTACTGAATTACCACTGGTTTAGTTATTTGTTTAAGGTGGTCTTGCTTC
Organism: Clione limacina; assembly: GCA_032362205.1. NCBI lineage: Eukaryota > Metazoa > Mollusca > Gastropoda > Pteropoda > Clionidae > Clione > Clione limacina. The sequence goes on along the minus strand of JAUUEB010436628.1, from coordinate 7,726 downwards.
CCATTTCAGGATGCATTTCGCAAAAAAAGAAAAAAAAAAAAAAAAAATCTGACAAAACCATTAATCATATCAGCAAGATAGCGTTACCGGTTTAGACGTTATGTTTGTATTTGTATTTATTTAGTTCTATTTGAGATATAGTTAATGAAATTATTTATTATGAAGTTCTTACTGATGTGTATAGGTGGGGCTATGTGTTGATTTTTAAGAGGATATGTGGGTTTTTCCGTTTCAGGCAATATCCACCGGCCCCCGCTGACCTCCTTGCCCAAGGGTGGCCCCCAGGCCTGCATGGGATTCCCCTAACGTGATCCCCATTATAGTTATAGTTCCTTTGAATTAATAAGATGAGGATTGTGTGGATAGGCACCAGTGTCCAGATGCATAAAGCCCGGTCCTTCATGCCGACCACCCAAACCTTTTATAATTATGGATTAAAATTACGGTTGGTACTTTCTAGTTATAGTTTGGGTAACCTGGTTTTGTTTTGTTAATTCTTTTGTTAAGGATTGTTTTTTTTTAATATTTTTATTTAACCTAAAAAAGGGCTATTCTAGGTAGAAGTGTAGGACTTTATTAGGGACTTTATAGTTCTAGTTGAATTTTTAAGGTTGGAGCAATAGCCTCATCGGCCCCCGATGACAACCTTTCCCAAGGGTCGCCCCCAGGCCTACATGAGTTTTCCATCCCCACGATCCCACTTTATAGTTATAATATGTGTCTGTGTGTATTTATTTCAGGGGTGATGTCGGCACCAGTGTCCTGAGGCTATGGTGCCCGGTCCTTCATGCCGATTTTCCCTCCTTCACTGGTGGTGTTGCTATTTTTGTGCTTGGGTGTATGTAAAAGATTTTTTTATTATGTGGGGGGTGTTTCTATCATGTGATTGTATGACAATTTGATTTCTTAGTTTACGTTGTTCTATGTAGTTGTTTGTTTTATTATATGGTAATAACAGAAGAGTTATAAGTGCCGGACCCCCATACCCGCGGCATTCGTATTTGTGAGAAAAGGAAACCATTCCCGGACGTGCAAGCAGCAGGGCCAGTCTCAAAACGAGGCCCTCTTGATTAAAGGTGCGTACAAGTACACCAATATGGCTAATTATCATCATAGGTTCTGATCATAGTGTATGTGTAGATTCACCCGAACTATAATAGTACTCGATCGCCAAACTCGGTTGTTAGGTTGCCAACGATGATAATGAATGACGACTGGACTATTCAAAATGATCAGAATAATTATGGGTTATAAGTTATGTTGTTAAATGTATTTCTTTAAATGAAATTTCATAATTAAGAAATGCTATGGAAGACTATATTGTGTACAATATTTAAAAAATTGACAGGAATGTTTTGATGAAATAACACATTATATTATAAAGTTGTTAATATTATTTGCTTACGCTTGCGTTTTCTGTTCACGAAAACATGTAGAAAATATGACACTTTATACTTCATACTCTGACTTGATACATGTCAGAAAAATGTCAGGTTTGAGAAGTGTGTTGGCGAGAGGATTAAAGATTTAATGACAATAATATATGTGATGGGTCAAAGGAACTCAATTAATATCTGATTTGGAAGTTGAAATAAGATACAACAAAAGTTTCCTATTACAATAAAAATTATATGGGTAAGTTTAATGCTGTTGGTTTTAATCAATTGAAAGTTAAATCCAGAAAACTGTCAGGTTATCATTCATTGTTATTTTTGTTTATTTATATTGTATATTGCAACATTTTTCAATCAATTTCTTTTTTTCTCATATAGTTCATCCTTGCTTGTAAATTTGGTCCCCGAGTGTTCTGCTCTAATTCTTCGTATTTGTTATGGTCATGTACTTGAGCACATAAACAAACATTGAAACCCCTTAAAAGGGACGCGCAGACACTTAAGCGACAATGCAATGCAATTCATATTATATAATGGGTCGCTAGGAATCTCAAGTATTCTTAAGGGCTATACTTTGAGTGGGGGCTACGGGCTATGTAGCTAGAGTATCGCCCGGTTATCATTATATATTATGAGTACGTTCGCTGACATTTGATTTTCTCCACTACAGTTGTTTTTAAGAAAACATGTACTTGGTTTTAAGAAATAAGTAAATTTGACTGATAATAATAATAGTTTTCTTTTTAAAAAGGCAAACATTTGTTATCAAATCACAATGACATACAACCTGATCGTTTGATGTTGGTACTGTCACAATAACGCTATGTTCATCTTTTATTTTATCTCCGTAAAATGTACATTTTCAGTTTTCTAGGAAAGTGTACATTTGAAAAAAAAATGATATAAATGATAATTATGATTGAAAAGTAAAAAGATCACGTTTGTAGAGTTAAAGGATAACCAAAGAGGACAATACTTCCTGGTTTGATGAGAGAAACAAGCTTTTTTATGTTACAATCTTTCTTCTGTGACAAGTATGCAACAACAGTATTGAACTGTCTATGTCTGATTTTTAAATGGGTTTAGGCTTCACACATTTCCATATGATTTTATACAAACATTGATTATGAAATGAAAACATGTTTTACGACATAAAACTTATGGCAATCAAGTCAATTGATTATTGATATTTCCTTAGAGGGGGTGGAGTTGAAGATATGCACCCCTTATGGTAACAATAACACACTGAGACATGTAAAACAGTTATGATTTAAGTTGTTATCTTTATACTAGTTTGAACCAGATAAAACACAGATCATTCATTCTTTTTCTGAGGTTGTGTTTTAACTCATTAGCACCTGGACCACTATCAATAAATGACGAGTTAGGGGCAAGGACAAGTGAGACTTGCGTTTTTAAACATTGTAGTAAACAGATCACGTGAAAACTAAGAATATAAATCCTACTATCCATTGCCCTTAATCGTTGATATTAGCTGTCTTAAATATATATACATTAATTAAAGCACGTTCATTTTATGAAAACCTTTTTGAGAATGAATAAAGACTGTAATATTGCTATTATATCAAAGTTTACTATAAAGTCGCTTAATTGGCAAATTTCTTTAACTAATAAAAAGTTTAAACTATGAAATGTTCAACATAATAAGAAATTTATCGACGGATTATTTGATTTTAAAAGGATCTTTTTTATTTTTAAAAAATAACCAATAAATACAGATAATTCAGGTCATGTAAGTTGCCATCTTTTATAAGAATTTATTCATCGTTAAATAAAGTGTGTCGTTTTAATTTTTAGTGTGGGTATCATACGCTTTCCTTAAGAAATGTACCTGACGATTGTTTCATAGTCATTAAATAGATGTGCCATAACCAATGCTTGAATTTCAACCTTTCTACTTGACTACCACCAACGCTTGACTAGAATGCGATGAATCTAACTTCCCTTCAGATTCATTTCTTCGAAGATTTACATTTCAATGCCCCTTTTACGTCAATTGATTACAATTAATACTAAATGAAACTAGGATAAGAGCGACACATCCCATTTTTTTAGAAAGGTTTGTCTGGAAATTATGACAATGATATAATGTTTACCGACCCTCCAACCCAAGCTACGTTGTCGTTCGACGGTCACACAATTTATCACTTCTTAAAAACTCTAAATATCACGAGAATATTAACACTTGTTGTTTATTTATATTTTTCCTTAAAGACCAATAATTAATTATTACGAAATAAGAAAAAGAAATAACCTATATGTCATAATTGTTCAAGTCAAAATAAATTAACACATTGAAATACACCATGAACAGGCGCGTAGCCAGAAGAGACATGGGGGAAAGTCCCCCTCCCCCCATTTGAGATCCAAAATGCTCTAAATTTGCACCAATTTTAAATTATCTCAAAAGTGTCGGCAGCTTCGCAGACATTTCTTTGATAATATGCTCTTAATTGCTCTAAATTTACATAATTTTAAACCAATCTCAACGATATCGGCCGCTTCGCGGCCATTGCTTTGATAATATCGAAGGTTGTCCCCCCATTTCAAAATCTTGACTATGAGTCGCGTCGGGTGCGATGCGTTATAATATATAAGTTTGTGCTTGATTATTATTTCAAATTACGTCCCTGTCATTCATTTGATATTTCAATTATGAAATAATTTACAACAAACATGCAATATGGTTTAAAATGCCAATAGCCAGCAAAGTGAAATTAACCGGGACAATGTTTGCAAACACTCTGGAAATTATCCTTTCATACCTTTGTATAATAGTCATACCATTAAGAAAAAGCGTACAGATACATTTTCCACCACATGCAGGTGCTATGCACTAATAATATTTTATCTTCGAAAGCACGGACCTTTTTAATAACACACGTGTTTCTAATTAATCTCCTATCAAAGTGTTGTATACTACGTTCTTAACCCGCACAAAGAAAACACATTTTTATTTACTTGATTAGTTTTGGCCAACATTTTAATATATAATTTATTTTGTTTTCGAAACCACGTTGGGTAGGATCGTTCCTCGCTTCACATTCTATGTGCAATATATTAAAAAGTTAAATAATTAACTAAGAAAAAAACCATAACCGGCATTTAAGTTTTAAAAATCGTTTACATAGCCTTTGACAGTCCGTTTTTTATGAGAGAATAAAATGAAATTTATGAATAGTTTGTTCTATTTTACCCTAAATACTAATGACATTTGTGTGTTCACATATCATATACATATATTATGGAGCGATAAAGATTGTCACTCAAAAAGAAGCAGGAAACGATATTAAAAAGATTGCTTACTGGTTTTTACAGGCATTAATTCAATTACTGATATCATTTTTAGACAATGAAACGAGTTTTCAGCTATTTTTCTGAAATAACAAAGTCCTCTTTGTTCACTTTGCAATCAGTTCAACAATACCACTTGCGTTTGTACAAAGAATGACACATAACGCTTTTAATTCGCAAGATTTTCCAATAAAAGTGTTATAAAAGATACAAAAAGTAGTGGAAAGGCAAAATGCCATTTGACGCAAGGTAAACTTTTAAAAATAAATCATAACCAAATCTGATTTATAAACCTATCAAGACGTCAGTGACAGATTGGGGGCAAATAAAAGAGGGTGCACAGCAATCGGAAATATGTCATTCATTCATCAAGACCAGTTTGCTTTTACAAGGGCTTAATGGCATGGTTACAGATTTTAAACTTTATAATTTAACAGTCTCATTAGTGTTGTTTAATTAATTCGGACTGAAGGAGACATAATATATGTAAGTATTTTTATATTTTGTTCGATAAGATCCACAACAATTAGCTCGGACATTGTCAAACATGTTTGTCTAAATTAGGGATTAAGATTAATTTAGACCGAGCACAGTGGATAAAGATAGATTCTATCATAAATAATGTGATGATTTCACTGCTGATGTACACAGAGGTTATATAAATATTAAAAATGTCTTTATTTTATGCAATTTTATGCTTATTTAAAAGCTGATGTTGGATATTAGCTTGGTCATCATATAAAATTTAAGATAAAGATAGTATTTTTGTTTTAAATTTTCAAGAAGTGGGCATTTGAAGAAGAAGTAAAATCTTACTCCTTTATGCAGGCGCGATCTAGAATTTTCAAATGGGAGGGGGGGGGGGTTGTCCCATTTACACTATATACGTGCCTGCCTATATGAATTCACTATATATTTGACAGACTCAATCGTTTTACAAGATATGACAGAAACACCCCGACTTTAGTTGCTTAAGATTTCCTGTTCGATATTTTAAAATCAAGTTTGCTGTAACTCTGCTCAGTCCATTGTGGGGCGTCAATATGATATGCGTATTTTTTAAAGCCAATTGGGCTAGACATTCTTCTTTATCGATCAAACATTTTGTGCATTGTTTAAAATCTTGATAAGTATAACTCCAAATCAATGTACATTGAATAAAACCGCATATAATGACAAAAACAGTGCAAAACTAAATTGAAATATCCACTGTACTTTATTATCTCATTGTAAGTTGACCAATAAAAACCTGTAGGTAAAGAAAACTATGTAAGAAAAGCACATATTAAAAAAGTTAATGTCAAAGTTGTAAAATACAGTTTAAAAACCACAGAATACAATTTGTTTCAACAAATTCTGGATACGATACGAGTTTTTGTTGTTTTCATTTTGTGTATCTGTGTTTGAATAATTTGTTTAATATGTATTTCCCCGAAGGTTTTGTCATGTCCTATGAGGGGACTCTTTTTTACAATGGTTTTATGTCATTGTGTTTTGCCGCTGTCCAGCGCCAAGTTGGGATTAGGGTGAACATTATTTCCCAACGTATTACTAAATGACTTGTAGCGACGCAAGGGCTCGAACCAATTACCTCTCAGCTAAGATTGTCTTCCACCTTTTCAAAATCCATGCTACGCGACTGTACCACTATATTTTGATTTGGTACGTGTATACCAATCATTTATTCTTATCATCCTTTAGGGTTGGTACATGTTTTTTCCTATATTTTTTTCCATTGTAATTAGAAGTAAAGCTTGAATTAACTAAAAAAAACACAATACCTGGCATTGAAGTTTTTTAATAGTTTAATGACTGCGCTTTATATGAGAGTATAAAATGACAACAATCAATAATGTCGTCGGACATAGTTTTTCAAATAGAGAAATAGTGCCCTTTTGAACAATGCTGCCTCATTGCACTTTTCTACTTCCGGTAACTCTGCATGCAGTGATATTTTTCAAATGCTTAGATAAAATATATATAGAAAATTAAACGACTTCGAAAATTATTTCAAAGACATACAATCATAATATGTATTATTGTTAACAATAGCACACTTAATATAATAATAAATCGTTGTGTGGATAATTTCTGAAGTCTTTTTATTCTGACTGCGAAAAAAGATTAAAAAGCACTCTAACTATTCGACGGGATATATATTAAAGCCTGACTTTGTGGGGAAACAGCCATTCAATTATTGATAATGTAAAACATGTTTTATAAGCCTGTACACTTGATAACACTTTTTATTACTTAATAATAGATTTATACATTTTGATATCGTTGTGCATATTTTGAGACATATTGTTTGATATCGACGAGACGTTTTGCTTTTAAGCATGGTTTGTTTAAAACATATATTCTACTACTTTTTCTTCACTGATTCTATTCTTGAACTTCTTTACATTTTTCAATACTGTCTTAATATTCTTTACTTTTATCAATTACGATCACGGTCAAATGTATATTATACTTTGCTTACAATTTGGAGACACCGTTAGCTCAATCGGTTGCGTCGTCGAGTTTGTTCTGCTCCTGTCACGTGACTTGTCACCCGGCCAGCTGCGTTTCAAATCCCGACACGGTCATTGGATTTATCAGTGTCTCCTCGTTCACTCAGTGGCTAATTGAGTACCTGACTTCGGATAGGGAAAGTTACATGGCGGAAAGAGAGGATTGGGCCCCGCTTTCCGTAATGCCTGCTCTTGACACAGTGAGTAACATCACTGCCCCTACAACCAAAATGAGTTAAGACTTTTAACCTTACTAGTTTTTTTGCAAAGGAGTTTGCTATTTCTAAATGTCAAGACAAGACAAGCAAATTTGTGTTTTGTATGACACAATCTTATCTTGTAAATTAAGCATGCTTTTCTATTCATCTACTCATCTAACAAACTTCTCCCAAAACATCTCATCTGAATGTGTTTTTACCCTTCCATTGAAGTCTTCGAAAGTCGTTCCTTAATTTAGTATAGGTTTATCTATTAACATACCTAGTATATATATTACTGACTCGG
>JAUUEB010436517.1:0-11510 GCA_032362205.1 Clione limacina | reverse complement strand
TCTTGAAGTGTAAAATGATATCATTTGATGAATTGTGCTGCCATACTAACGAGGTGTTCATCAGTGTGTTCATTGTTACTATAAATGGGGAAAGTGTAATGTCTTTGTGTTAGACAAAGACAGAAATGACATAATTAGACAGTTTGAAGAAAGGGAGACAAATATGATATCTGAGATTTAATTCCTACGAATGTTATCTAAATGTGATGATACCATAGACACATTAAAACAACATTAGAGTAGAGATCATAACAGAACGAAGTTATCAAAAGATTTGAAAAGGGAATTAAAAAATAAGTTTTTTCAATGATTAGGTCCACTGTAATATCCAATAAATTTAAAATGGAAACTTTTCATATACGTTTGGTTAGTCTGTGAATTGGTTTAGGTGAATAAAATATTAGATAATACTCCCACCCTCTGTCCTAATTGGCAAATCTGTCTTACACCTTCGGAGAACGGAGCATGTACCAGGAGAATCTACAATCCATTTGAAGAAATCGCAGAAGCAGATCAACATAATTAAGTTGAATATATCTTGAATATATAAAGATGTTTAGGCCGTCTTCGGACTACTTTCAACACGACCTTGCAGTCAGTGTTTTACATATTGAGTGAACTTATATACATTAGATTGTGTTTGAAGGTCAGACAAAATTGGCAATAGTTCATGACTTCAGACTGTGAAAAAGCCATAAGCGCAATCCTCTGTCTGTTGATAGAGAGCAAGAGGTTCAATGAGCATTGTGGAATGAGATATACAGATTGCTCCGTGCTTGCATGTCTGACTAATGTCTTTATCCTACTCTGTGACAGAGTTATACGAAGACTATAGCATTGGCGAGTTAAATATTGAGGGAAATCGTCTGACGATACTTGCCTCATTTAAGATTCTCATTGTGATAGCCTGTTAAAATATGTACCCCTTGTACTCATTATACATTGAGCGACCGTACTCAAGTTTAATTAATAATGATATTTTTGAACTAAATCATGAATTAAGTATTTAGTTGTTGTGTTTCATTAAATTATAACAAACTTCATATGTATGTGATATTGCTTTGTTTACTAGTTTAAAACACGTGTCCTTGCTGAGACATGCGCTAAGATTGTACTATATTTGCGAAACAGATATTCAACGTGACCCAATGAAGAATTTGGCACCCAAGCAAAAATGGCAATTTTGGGTTACTTTAACATAGCCGCACACAGTACAAAACACTTGTGATGTTTTGGCGGTTGTATTGACAAGAACGTCTGAGCTTTTGTATTCTTAGTAGTAATGAGAACCTGTAGTTTGTGGGTGTTAATGTTTATCTATCCGTCTCTTGGTTACGGTATTTTGACCATGTTCTGTGTGCATATTGTCATTGGTGACATGCCAAACACATTTAACTTCCAGTAATTGAAGCGAGACTTTCCTCTTAAAATAAGCACAGCATCGTTTAAAAAACTCAAGTATTTTGTTTTTTCAACAAGCGAAGAAAACAAAACATAATTGAAGACCTGTTATATTTTCCAAAGAGTGATGCCCAATATCGAGAATAACACATTTTGACAGATTGTCATTTAGAGAACCATTTACTGAATAAATTCAAAGTTTGCTAAATAAAAGAGAAAACTACCCTCAAATTTGCGTATTTGAAAAATGCGCAGTATAATTTGTCCATAGTTCATTTTATTTATGGTTGAAGGATACTCCCACGTCACATGTTTGTATAAGTCTATGTTATCGAAATAAAACTTTCAATAATGATACAGCGGTAGCCCTTCAGTGTGTTTCATTGTTACCATATACAAATCGTAATACCTCGCAAACAATTACAATTGAAATATAAGATTTTCGCATTTAATCAACAATGTATTATTTATTTGCCTAGCGCCATGACCAAAAATATTCAAAGCTCCTTATAAAAGAAAACTAATTCATGCCAGATATTTCATAACATTCTAGATTGTCGAAATTTCTCATCAGGAAAAATATGTCATCGGTTTCCAAATAACAGATAATATATCGGTCCAACGATTATTGGTCGGAGTATCCTTCGAGGGGCTTTATAAGCCGTGTGCCGCCTGAAAAATCAAGGACACCATAGTTGATAGTTAATAATTGTAATCGAGTATCATAATTTTTCCACGAACAGTAGTATTGTCTGCTTACGCGATAACTTAAGTAATTTTTCTTTTTTTCTCTTTAATTTGCGATATGTTCTTAATAGATGTGGCATAAAGACTTTTCTTGTGACAATCTAAAATCAGTTTTCAAAATTTGTTGAATAATCAACTTTGGAAACAGAGTTATGTCCCCTTTCGTTATTTTTTCTTTGTGTCTTTGTTAACTTTTTTGCGAACACGCTGTGGTACCGTCGTCAAAGATATAAATCTGAAATATTGCACAGAGGCTTAATTTGTAGTTTTCCTAAATCTTTTTTCAATAATAAATGTTTGGTTTTGAAGTACGTTCCTTACGCAGTGGTCGTATCGTTGGTACAGGCTCGTCTAGTGACCTTCTAAAAAAAAATTCTCAACTTTTTAAAAATTATGTTTACAGAGTTATGACCCTTAAGTTGTTTGCTATATATTCTTTGTAACTTTTGTTTGATGTTCATGGATGTACTATCTACGAGTACCCATTTTGTCTATTTAAAGCTATAACACTTTCACTCTGCTCTGTGTCTTACGTGTAAATCAAGGAAATGTTGTCGAAGGAAAATAAAAGAAACTGGTCATTATGAAATAAAATATAACAACACTTTTAATTTTTAGATGAAATGTAATGTGTAGTGGTATAATTTCTTAAATTCGTGTTAAGAAATAAGTAGTGTCAAACTTGCTAAAGATCGTTCGAATACTAATTTAAGACCTTAAGCAATATACACTGACCGGCTTTGGTTTTATTGTGTATTCGTTGTTTTTCCAATAGCGGGATACTGCTGTACGGTGATAAAGACGGCGCGTTTTGTGGCTTAGGGTTTATCCCCGATGGATAATTTGGCAATTACAATCACCAATTTTGTGTCGTATAGCTTTCTGCATTTCATAATAGTATCATGTATTGTATTCAAATATTGTCTTGATTTCAGTTTTTGAGTTATTTATCTATTATGAACACTCTTTAGCTAATTGTAAGCATCTTGTAATTCGAGCTAGACTCATGGTTGAATGACAAATATAAAAGTTAACAAAATATAGTTGATCGGGAGTCACCCTTGGAAGCAGAAAAATTCAGGATTAAAAGAAGTCAAATTTATAACAATTGCTCAGCATTTTGTCATAACTAAAAATACGATCCATGAATATTATGATACAGATGTTCAGCTTTCCTTCAAGAAGTTTTAACAAGCTAATAAAGCCTTAATGATATTCTGACTGTATCATATAATCCGTTTTATATGCCATTATGACATTTGCCCGAGGTTATTATTGAGGTTCAGACTGTGTAATGGCTAACGTGAGTCATCTGAATAGATAATACATCCAATTGAATCTTGTATAGTGAGCAAACAATACCATAACTAACTGTTTGGTCAACTTTTACCTAATCATATTAGAAAAGGAAAAATATCAATCAAATATAACTTTCATATGCAGACATATATTTTCCAAATGCATGATGTTTTCTTACTTACTTTTTAAGTAATTTAAATGGGAAGAATTTACGAAGTTATGTCTATTTCAATGGTGTTTTTTATGGATATTTCTTTTGTGTTATTTATGTCTTTGAAGTTGATTAAGTTACTTGATTTATGTTAAAAGCCTGTAAAAGATTTGACCAACAATATACAAACTTTTCAACTTTTATTCACACATACAACAAATGTTTTAAGGATACAAAACACAAAATACCTAACATATAAATATAAGCAAATCTAACAGGTTTCGCCACTAGGGCCTCTTTAGTGCTTAACAAAACAAATACTATACAGGAAAAGCAAACATATATACAAATACAAAAGCAAATGATTTTAAGAACTTCAGTCAAATCAAGTTAATAAACAAATTAATGTCATTCGTTTAATATGATTTTTGGAAAAGCGTTATCTTAAGTACATGGACAACAGGAAAGTTAAGCTTGCGAGGTTTGGACGACAACGCTTTTTTCACATGTTCAATATTGTTGAATGTTTAACATTAATAGCCCCATGACTGCTTTGTAAAGTCAAGATAAAGTTACATTTTGCAATCATCGTAGAATTAACATAAGAATAGGTGTTTGTAATTCCAAACATTTTTTGGCGCACTGTACTTTCCAAAGTTGGACGCATCAAATACACATAAGAAACAATAATCAGAGAATGTTTGGGGGAAAAAGAGATTGAGATTGAGATTTCAAAAAAACAGCCCAGGTCAAATACAAGTGTGCATATAAAAAACCCAATGAGAAAAGTTCACTAACCCTTTATAAAAGGTTCACAATGACCCAATGCTAAAATGACGTTCGACAACTCGCCACCTAAATACATCACATTCACGAACTGATTCAGATTTACGGCTTTGTGATGCGATTTCGAATGCATTATGAAATTGCTTCAACCACATTAAAAAAGTTATTGGCTGTTTACCCGGGTTTCAATCGTGGGCAGTTTGACGAAAACATTAAACTTTTAGTTTGATTTGCCTTTCCATGTCAGTTTTTTTTCCTGTTCATTTGCAAAAACACATTTAAAAAACAATTATATTCACATGTTGTACTGATTTGTCATCTTGGAGATAATGGTACAATTAGCTTCATATTTAAGTGTCGCTTTCAAAGTCGTAAAAAATGTCATGTAAAAATTATGTTTGCAGTAAGAGAGTAACATTTATCTGGTTGTATCTCCCGAAACCTCAAACGCCTTTGAACTTACAGAACATAAGCTAAACGAACGAAGCAGCTATTTCTTTTAGCTCCATGACGTCACGCTTTTTATTTCTTTGTATTTCATTGTAGGAATTATCGGGTCTTTTGGAATAAGGGCCAGATCATGAAAAAGTAATAGTCCTCTTTAGGTATGGGGGTATCAAAGCAGCATCTCAGCCGTGTTTTCATTCGATAGATCACGTGTTCTAAGTTGGTTAGTGTTGCATAATTTCTGCCAAGCTAAACAACGTGGTCGTATCCAAATTGTCTTATGAGCAATGTAAAACACAACACCACCTACATGAAATATGTCACATCTATTTATACTTACATATTTCGTCTATGAATGAATGATTGGTGTTGTTAATGAACAGTTTATAATATAAAAACAAACCCAATTTTTTTCCTCTTAACTCTTTTGTGTATGACTTTTTGTTTCCTTGTCTATAACGAGTAGTTTCTTATATTATTTAGATACTATAACCCAATTTCTGCCCTTTTTGCACAATCTTGAAAAAGACCGCATTCAAAGCAAAAGTTGTTAAAGTCCTGTCTGACCATTCCTAAAACGTTGAGCATATTTCGTCATTCCTCTACAAACTTTGACGATGTAAATTTGGTGCATAGTTGGGGCTTTAGAAAAAGAAGACCAAAAGAATGTAGAATAAAGTATAAACATTTGCAATAAATAGGAGAAGGTATTATTTTACATCAAAACATAACTATACGTACTGGAATGTCTACACACGTATGTCAAGTTATGTGTTGATATATTCAAATTTGTAGCTGTTGTTCCATTGCATACAAGACCAGTCAAACATAAATAGACATACGTTTAAACATATAATGTAAATAATGAAGAAGAAGAAGAATCTTTTGATTCAAGAGTGCGTACAATTTCATTCATTTTCATTTGTTAAAACATATTTAAAAAAATGCTATTCTTCTGATTCGTCATCTTGAAGATAATGGTACAATTAACTTCATATTTAAGTGTCGCTTTCATAGTCGTTAAACACGAACTTTTAATGAATTTACAGTTACATAGTATTCACATTTGCAATAAATAATTGTTTATTTAGCGCGTTCTACGTATTCTGTCATCAAAAGATATAAAAAATAATAGTTGGTTACTCATTGGTTACATTTCTAATTGTTAATTATGTAAATAACACAGATTGCAACTTTAATCTTCTACATTTTTGGCCTATTTAGTATTAATGACTTGAAATTTGGTACATTTTCATAACTTGTTCACGACCTAATGTGAAAGCAAAAATACTTTGATCTTTTAAGCTAAAAAGCAATTTGGTCTTATTTTCTAGACCGAGGCTCGATGGCCAAGAAGGATTAGCCCTACAAACATGATGACCCACTTGGGAAATCAGACACTTCATTGAGACACATCGGTCTAAGTGGGATACGATTAGAATCTCGTCAATTCAGACAATTCCAAACAACTGCGACATACAACATACACATCCACTAATAGTTTAGATGTTGAAGACGAACGACGTATGATATTGATCGTTTCTTACAAAGTCTTTTCTTTTCATCTAATCTGATTGACTGTTTGTGAAAATCTTATGGTGGAGTTTTAATCGTCTCGAAGTCAGTGACTTTGGGTGAACTGTAAGATGATATGTGTGTTTATGGGATGTGTAATATCCTGACTAAGTATCGGATGGCAATATGCTTTTAACGGTATATTTTCTGAAAATGAGAGGGAGTTCCTTTCAAACAAAATGATAGATACAGTCGATAATACAATAATATTTTGATATGATGAAAAGGTATGGAAATGAATCAAATGGTTTACCAATAGTTGTGATATATTCTAAAAGTATGCTAACACCATCCTAGCCGAAAGCGTATCACATTTCAATAATTTGTTCTATATATGTTTAAATTATAAAATAAGCTATAATACTGATAAAGCAATTACACGTTAACTAAGCTAAGAGCAACAATCAATGCCCTAACACCGTTGAAAGAGTTGAGTTGATCAAATCACTTAATGAATGTTATATTGGTCACCGTGATACTAGTAACTATTGAATCACATTATTGAAACTTGACACAGCTTTGGTTTAGTGGTAAACACATTAACTATAATGACGATATTTTGTTATAAACTTGTGTACGTGATGTTTATCTATTATAGCAGGCATAGTATACACTCAAATATGAGCAACTTGTTCATATTTCCTTGTACTTATTTCATTGGATAAAGGACTTGCAAGATTTTGCAACTATCATTTGTCGTACAACTTGCCTGGAAAAAAATTGTGTTGAACCAGGCAATTACGAAATGGATTGGTCAAGTATTGGCTTTAGGGTACTTGCTATAGTAACTATTGACAAGTGACAATGTGTCAGACAAGATGAGGTCTAAATACAACATGCATAAAATAGTTTATAATTAATATTACCTCATATATATATTTCATATCAACGCAAACCTGTTGTTATGACCTCCTATATCCAAGTACATACTTTACTTGTCTCTTATTTTTTAAACATTGGACTAATCGAAATCTGATTAAAAAAAGATTATTGTGTATTCGATTACAACCAATGCTTTAGTCTAGCTATCTACTGACTGATATACATTAACATTGAACATAACCGGTAACATTATTTTCGCATTGATGGTTTCTGTACAGAAGACCGACTTATTTGTCAATTGAAATTTCAATTGGACGGAATAGATGTATTCCGGGAAAACACCAGACACTAATTAAACACGGATAATTACTGGCTAAAATAAATGAAGCCAATTTTGAACGAAGTCTCGGATTTTGGTAGTATTACCAAAGCCACTTACGACATGGGATAGTCAAGGTTATTATACTTATTACACTTATCTCCCTTTGGCATCATGAGTTTTCCTTGTGTGAGAATTATGTGTAGCCTTGGGCCTTCTTTGTATTCTTCTAATCTTTTTGTCACACTCACAAGGCTTTACTGAATCGTACTGGTACCATTTAACAATTGTTTTTCTAACTCAAGCATATTTTATTGAATTGTTTTAATAAAAGTGAAATGTGTGTATGGATCTGATGAAAAATTGTATCTGATATTCAGTACCTTCAATATTACTTAAATATGTGCTTTTGGTGCAGTGATGTTCCCTTTAAAACATAATTGAGTTTATGTACTCTATATTTGTAAAAGGTACGGTGGTAGAATGCTTTAAATCTTCTACTGCCTAGATACATTTATAAAAACCAGGCTGTTTGTAACACACCATTCTTCTCCTTATCCTCTGCAAAGTTTATTTCTTGTTGTCGAACTGACTTATGTTACACAATACATGTCAACTAGGTCATTCAAAACCATAACGCTTATCAATAAATAGCTCACATAAGTAACACTCAATGGGTCAACCCCGTGACTACATAGTCTTAAATAGGTTATACCGGTAGGTATACCAAAACAAATACCAAAGTTGTTGTTGAGTTTTTGTGAGCTATCTTATTTACACCGCTTACATTTACCCAAATGTAGATTTTTCATTTAAAGCAAAGTCTTGAGTGTCTTAAAAAAGGTTTGTTGAATAATAAACTCCCCCCGTGTTGGATACGGATTCCATTCGTCTAACTAAAAAACGAAACCAAATACTTGCTTTACTCAGCTGTAACTGCTAATCTTTAATTGTACCTTGTCAGCATTCACTAGTAAAAATATTATCTTTGCTATCATCAAACGGAATCAAACAATGCTGTTATGTTTATGTTCTCGTCATTGATATTTACCATTAATTAATTGTATGACAATGTAGTAGGTTGATTTATACATCTGAGTAGACGAAGGAAATGTCTGTGTGGTCCATTTTACATATTGTACAACGACGGTTCTTGCCGGGGATAAAATCTTTTAATCTTTTCCTGCTGTCTACTAGCCTTTGTCAGACAACGTTAAAATGTATACATCTGTTCAATATTTTGTTTCATGATAGCTTGCTACTTTCCTATTACCTATCATATAACTAATAATCCAGTTACCTCCAAAGCCTAGTTACTCCGTACGAAACGTGACGTGTAAGAAACAGCTAGTTAGTATTCCATGTGACATGTGTGATTTAGACGTCCATCCTTGACTATTCCATGTAACATGTGTGATTTAGACGGCCATCCTTGACTATTCCATGTAACATGTATGATTTAGACGTCCATCCTTGACTATTCCATGTGACATGTGTGATTTAGACGTCCATCCTTGACTATTCCATGTAACATGTATGATTTAGACGCCCAACCTTGACTAATGAGATTATGTTGTAAGGCTGATGCACAACTGAATTGTGTGTGATTATCACTACGGAAATCAAGGAATCTTAGTATAAAAATCTGGGCTTAAGTGCCGGATGTCAGTGATCTGTTATACGAACAGCTTAATGATTTACACACGGAACCAACTAACAATGCCATACTATAATGAGCTCTAGGGATAACGGTATAACTTACAGCAGAAATATCGATTGTAGGTTTGAAATTTACTTGTAGTGTTTTCATGATCAGGTCAATTGACCATTACGTGTTATAGCTCTATAAAAAATATAAGGAACTGATGGATCTTTTTATACATTTTTGGGGTGTCTTTTTCTTACATTTTATATATTTGATTTGTGTATCGCCAAGGGACGCAATTTCAGTCGGGACAGACAAATAACTCATTCATAATGTTTTAGTTCTACAGCGCTAACGAATGTATTCAGACATAGTGAGACTGTCAATTGTTGAGTATTCGATATTCTTCAAGTACGTATAATGTAGATCCTCTCGCATTGTAGATCCTCTTGCATGGTGCCGATATCATACATTAGGCAGTCAAGCAGCAACTTTCCAGGAAATTGCATTCTTCATTTAACCTCATTACCCCCTTAACTCTCTACGGGGCAGTACTTGATCAGTCCAATTTGTTTTAATGTCTGACCAGACAAACGTTGTTTGGTCTCAAGAATGACTAATTTACGTGTTATAACTGTCAGTTTACCGTCCTGGTATCACTAGTGCTCCGTCATTACGACTTCCAACAACTTATTGATCTGTTTACACTTCTCATTTTCTACATTGAATAGTGACCCCACCAAAAAAGTCTAATAATAATCAGTATAAAGACTTCTACTTCTGTCAGAAAGGATATAGACAATTTATTTTACAAACGTGTACAAATCTCTAAATATATATATTTTTTTTTTAAATTTACAAAAAGCAAAAACTTTCCTATTTGTGTCTGAATCGAATGAATGTAAGGATACGGATCAGCCTTGTATTGTAAACACTTGTCTCATGATGTTATTTCTAACGGCTCTAAACTAAGAAACACCATCGGCAAAAGACGTTTAATTCTCCTCCATACCACCACGTTTGTCTAACATCCGTTTTGTCGTAGACATCATTATCTGTATTATACTGTAGACTTTAGTCATTTCCTTTTCCATGACTCTCCGAGTCGGCTATCAAGTAGGGTTTTCTCATTTTACTTCTGAAAGGCCTTTGACCTGCAGTAACTTGATTTAAGACATAAGTTGACATAATTGAGTTTGGACACGTCTCTTGCGTTGGAAACTCTTTGAAATAAATAACTGAGACAAATAAGCCGATAGAATGAGTAAAGTCTACGAAGAACATGAAATAAATTATTCTTATGACCAAGTCTCTTGGTCCAAACTCTAGACTAACGATGTACAGTATTCTACTCGCTGACGTCACGTTTTTTTTCTTTAGAACCCTACAACTATCATGTCTCAGTATATACTATTCGTAATTAGATCAGAAGCTTGTGTAATGTATATATATATATATTTACTTTTGGAAGCATCCCAGCAGTCCCTTATTCACAATATAATATATATATTAAACTACCAGACAAATGTAATATGTGTCGTGTAAACCTAGATTTCTGAAAAAATATTCATATTCCTAAAATATCCAAAACACGTTTTTTTTTACTCCATGACTCGTATCCTCAAATTAGTTTAGGATTTATGAATTTAAAATATTATTTGTTACATTAGAATATCTTAAAACATACACCACAATTAACCTTGAAAGAGGAAGCAATATTAATTCACTGATATCCATTTGAATGTTAATTACAAAATATAAATAATAATGTACTTAATGGTTCTATTAAATGCATGTTACGTGTGTGCTGTTATCTCAGCATATATTACTCTAACGCGAGAGGTTTGATGACAAGCTTTTTGTCGTCTCTAAAATCTTAATATGAGGATTAGACAGAAACAGTCAAATAACATTAGATATACAAATAGAACGATGTGATGAAATGCTTTGAAAAGAGAGAGTCTACACATATCTACAAATCTACCTAATTAAATCTGTCCACACTATAATCGGTATTACATCATAAACTGACATTTACTAAGGGGGAACCAGTCTGTTCATTTTGTTAGAATGTCATTTCAATAATTCCATGAAATACACTTTAACTGGCTATCTGTTGAAGATTGATGCTTCTTTCTAACTATTCTGGGGAAGACCGTTCTCTTTCACTTCAATACCTCGTGAGTAGTATCGTACTTAACGCACCCTGCTCTAGTTCTTGAACAACATCATAAGTCAGAAATACATGGTATATGTCGAAAAAATTCCAAAATGTTCATTGAACCTCTTACGCTCTATCAATAGGTAGATGATTGAGT
>JAUUEB010436406.1:0-11921 GCA_032362205.1 Clione limacina | reverse complement strand
GGTCAAAAATTGGCCAAATTTTGATTACGTAATATGTGAACGTTCCCTAACAAAAGAGGCAGGCGTAATGATCTTCCAATCACATGAATACCTGAATGTTTGAGAACTTCCCTAGTCATTGGCTTCACCCACTGCCACCGCTAACTGGCAACTGTGTAAGTGTCAATCAAATGTTGTTACCGAGGTTCATTTTGGTAAAACTATTGAGCAGTTTTGGTCAAACTTGCTGGGGTTTTAAACATGACTTTAAATAGGAAAAAAAGGGTTTTGTGCCTTAAAAGACTGACCCTGTCCATAATAGCCAGGCGGCCATTTTAGTCATGACTTTAAAATAAGAAAGAATGACGGGGGACAAGTGGCTGGCTGTTTTTTTTAGTTTTTGTGTACAATCTTCTTACTTCAGCAAGAGCCTGTTTTGCAGGTCAGTTTTCAGGCAGTTGATGGATGGTTCTTGACCATGGTCCTGGTGATCTAATTTGAACCACTTTTTTTGTTTGAAATATATTTTATCCTCACAACTTGTCTCAAGAAAGAGCAATGAAAAGTGTATTAAGATTTTTGAGTTCTGAATGATACAGAAAAATCTATAAAAAATTAACTTCATCCGGGTAGACAACAGTAGAACAAAACAATGTCATAAAAAATTGATTCGTTCAACATCTTTTTATTAAGTATATTTCCACAAAACTTGTAGGACTTGTAAAAATAAATGGAAATATGTAAAACAATTTGAAGGATAAAGCGCTTAAAAAATATTCAAATTTGTGGTGTCTCATTTTAGCAATGTAAAGAGTTGCTGATCATCCAAATGAGGAAATTCCTTATTTCATATGGTTAGAATAAAAGTACTAAGAACACATTAAGTAAACATCACAGTACTTGCAAAGTTGTATAATAGCTGCCATAGCAAAAAACAAAATATCAAATTAACAATTTTACACATTCAGACATCTTGATTTATGTTTTTAAAATTCTTTCTTGTCCTTTATTAAAGTTAACATTTATCACTTTCATATATGCAGATAAAAAGCATTTTTTGATTAATGTTCACAGCTGGTTAAAGTAAACATCCAATAACATTCCCCCTAATACTGATACTACAAAGAAATAATCAAGAAACTACTCATCACGCAGAGGCTCTAAAAACATGGAAAGAATTCCATGATATACCAAACAGTAAGGCTTAGTTATAAAAGTTAAAATAATTGGAGACCACTACTACCCTCTTTGAACAAATGCATGTCATTTTTCTCTCAAAAATGTTTACCTGCTTCTTACATCTAACTCTTTCATTAGAAATTTGTCTCTTTCATCCCCTTGATGATTTACCATACTCAGCACATGTAAATTTACCTGTATTTATTTATGCATACAAAATAATAAAGTAATGTGTTAGGTCTATTGGCAAATTATCTTATGCTATAAACTATGAAACTGTCAGAAGTTTGATGAAAGTTATTGGGAAATGTGATAAAATAGAAACTTGTGATATGTCCATCCCTACTGATAACAATATCTATTGGGCTGTGATAAGAGAGGGCCAGTATAATGCACAATGTTCGACAAAAGACAGTTGTCTGAATATTTTGTTGTTGTCAGAAAAAGATGAGAATGCCAAGCAGACTGCAACTTATAGATAAGATAAAAGAAATGATTTGTCCATAGGACAAGGTGTATTACTTTTAAGACTTGGTAGGTAAACATTGGATATGGCATTATGTGTGTTGGATTGTAAAGCGCCTAGAGCTTAATTAGATAGACGCTATAAAAATGAACTTTATTTTTTAGTATTATTGTCTTCAACAGAGAAAATTAAGTGAAGATATGAGCAATAGTATTAAATCATATTAGTTACCCCCTCTTAAAGATGATAGGTAATAATAAAAGTCCACATAAAAGAAAAATGACAAACAATTTTCTTTAAACGCAATCTGACCAGAAAAGAAGATATTTGCAAGCAACTAAAGAGTGATTTAATATTAGGACTATTATGATGTTGTAACAAAACGACTAGGGGTAAACAAGTTGTGAACAATATATTTACAACAACTTATGACAGCTCTTGACTTAAAACCGCTAACAAATTGCAATATCAACACACTTGTGATGGCAGTTTTGACATTAAGAAATAACATACAAATAAACACTTTGTGAATAAATGAGCACTGCCTTTGTACATTACTCATTCTTTACAATACTTCACAAAGATTTCTTAAATATCTAGGTGTCAAGATATTATTTAAAAATATGAAAGTACAAAATTTAAGAAAAAATACTTTTCTACAAAGAGCTATGCAAGGTTTTCCAAAAATCTTTAGACATCAATGTTGACTGATAAGGTAATGCTGCACAGAGATCCATATAAGGCAGGCAGGTCTTGGTTGTCAGTAGTTGTCCACACAGTATCATCAGATCTTGAACAACTCCAAAATGGCAAGGCACATCTGTTGACAGACCAGACCATTCTGTGGAACTTAAAAATGTTTATTAACAAAAAATATCTGAAGTTTTAACTCAAGGGTTCTCACTGGTTTGCAAGATTCCCTGTAAATAGTAATATGGTTATTCCCTTCCCCTTCTAAATTTGTCTCATGCTCCATGGCTGATGCTTAAAGACAAACTTCATAAAATAAATCAGTGAATACAAAATTTTCAAGGTAATCTAATTAATTCCAAAATTTATATCATTAATGAGGATGTTCCTGTCTTATTTTCAATTACTTTGGAGAAGATTTTTACTGTTCAAACTTAAATGGAGTATTGTATTTGAAAAATGTATGTCTGTTCCATTTTAACATGTTAGTTCTTATGAATGCCTGTCTATTTGAAAACAGCCAACATAACTGGGTCAAGAACATCACATAAAACCTATACTCGACTGTCTAATTAGTGTGCTATAGATTCCCAAAACAGTTTGTTGGATGCATTTTGGTATTATACTCTTAAACTGACATCAATTCTGCAAGCTTAAGAAAGAATAATGAGTATGGGTAACTTTACTTTACTAATAAAGAATATTTTCAAAAAAAGTTTATCAAATGTTATTGTTCAATTTGGGGAACACTCCAATTTTAGTCAAGAAATGTCAAAAATCGTAATGTCCCCAATAAATCAATAGACATCCAATTAAAATTATAGAAAATTGTCACATTCAAATCTTAATATAGCTGTCTTATTTTGAGGTTCTAGAAGATAAAGAATACAAATTATTTCAATACTGTCTGAAAACAATGAGCATCAATATTTTTTTATCCAAGAGTAAGATTTTTATGTCAGATTACTTAGTATGGAATGAACCAAATACAGATTGTAATGGATCGTTTAAAATTTTACATCTTACACAACTGAGTTACAGATCTATATTGAGCTCATAAATTGAAACTTTGTGCATGCTGTGTTCATTTTGTCAGAGTCAGAAACTGATTTGTCTTTAATCATTACCACTTAACAAAATAATAAAAAATATGAATATAAAGAGATTCACACAGTAAGTTGATTATGAAAAATCATAACCCAACTTGCTTATTGCAATAATATAACAATAACATTTATTTTAATTTTGCCCTTTCTGGTGTTCTTAATAACATTCTTTCTTTGTTTGGTTGATTATTAAGCAACACAATCGACTTGAGATGATCATTATGAAAGGAAAAGGTGTTGAAATAGAAATTCACCATACGCATGCCAATCTAACTTAAGGTGCTTAATATCAAGTTTAAATAATGCATACTCATTCCTCACTACATAATATGTAAAACAAAATCTGATATATGACGCTTTAACAGACCATTTTAGACTGAGGCAACACTAAATAGACAAGGACTTGAAAGACTTAGTAGACACAAGTATTGGTTGATAAGGCTAATTCATTAATTTTAAAAATGATCGCATCCCCATTTCTAAATAGTGCTTATCGTATAATGAGGCAATAAAGTGACAGTGACTGGTTGGTATCTAATGAAAGACAGATAACTTTGTTTTGTATGTTATAAAATGTTGATTTTAGTGAGACATAGATTGAGAGAGGTACAGGTAATATAGGGCATTGGGATACACCCAACTCTTAAATAAATAGTAGAAGATTATAAAAGTTTGTGTTACTGTTATAACATGAAGGAATTGAAGGCCTTTGAAGTGCATTAACCCCTTTAGATGATAACAAATTCCTTCAAAATAATATACCAAACAGTTTATAAATATATTTGCTATCAATCCAGCTACGTTCTTGCTTCTTGAAATAAAAATGTAAGGTTCACAATATATTTTATTTTTCCTAATTCATAATTTTTTAAACTGTTAACACTGAATTGATAACACATTAAATTCATAATTTTGCAAATGAAATAACTACCAATGAAAAAAATACTAAAGGAAAGACCACTAAAAATTAAGTCTGATTTTCCCACAAGAACCCCCTACCTAGGACAGCACTTATGTTGTGGTCTAAGCTAAGAATTGTGCTGAGTTACAGGTTATATTATGTTATAAAACAGTGGTTTTGGAAACAAAGATGAAAAATTGTAAGGTAGACATTTACCAGATTTGTAATTTAACAAAGTTTAGAGTTGAAGAGCTACTTCATGAATCTTTATGTGATCTCAATCAGTTGTAAAGGAACATAAGACTTATTCCTCTCTTCACATCCTCTATGATAAAGTCTCCTTTAAAGTAGAAAATATATCATTTAATGTCTTGAGCAATATCTGACCAAATATCATAGTATGTATGAGTTACTAACCACTTGTTGGATGTATAAATATATACATGTCAAAATATATATATTACTTAACAGTGAGATCATTACAGCCTGTTTGTAATAGTGACTTTATATACATTCAAATATTTGTTGTACTTAAACTAAGATCAAACTTCATGGTTTCACTGAATTGTGTAACCTGAATATCTTATAAATGGTGCAGACAGTTATCACACATTGGTAAACTATGCAAATGTGTTGAATGATTACCAACAAGAATCTTTATCATAAAACACTTACTTTATCAAAACTTATTTTCTAGTTAACAAAATCATTTCGTAATCATTTAATTATTAAAGATCTCTCTACAATTCTTCTTGACTGGACTGCACAAGCAAGACATTCATTGTGGTAATATAATTTTCCATGCAATACTCATACTCTTCTTTCTACTTAATAATAATAATTTACAAAGTTGTAATACAACTTTTGACCAATATTGAAAAAGTATCACTATACGCCCAATATAAAAATAATATTTCTATTATACTATTTTTTCATGGTGTAATTTAAACTTCACTATTACCTTTAAGAAAATCCATCCAGACACTCCTATAATTTGCTTTTTGACAAATCACTTATTCTCTTACTAAAAGTATTGAGACAAAAATGTCATAAAACGAGTTAGTAATACTTGTATCAATAAAGCTGAAAGCAACAATGTCTGACTTCCAAGATGTCTACAATATCATAGGCAAAATAAACAGTACAGTGGTGATTCTGTAGAACGGTAAAACTAAGTTTGAACAACAGGATGATTTATTATTTGTTGCAATAGGTGCAATCTCAGGTTAATGCTTGAAAAGATGGAACTGAATATTCATATATTATTATTCATTATATATATTATTCATCCCCAAAAAGCAACAGAAAAAACAAACTTTCTCTTCCTTAATTCAAAGTTTGCATCTTTAAAAATAAGCTGTATAATTTCAACAAAACAAAGAAGTAACATGTATCCTTATAAGAAAATGTTACATATTTTTTGTCTGATAACATCATGTGAAGGGCTTAACAAAGCTTAAAGACTAGTGAAAGATTATCTCTGTTACAAGTGTTCAGGTTATTTTCTCCAATAAGAACTGTGAACATTTTTTCTTTTAAATCACAAAGTTTTGTAAATTTCCAAACCTGATACAAAACTACATTTTAAGTTTGAGCCATTACTTCTTTCATTGTTTTATTAAATTTCTATAGTGTACTCCATATATATATATATAAATATATCTATATATATAATAAGGATACCCAATTCATAAATTTCTTTTGTTTGTTAGTTTTGCAAGGTAGTTTAAATTAACAGGTTTCAAACTGTTTATTTATAAAATTATTCATTCTTAACAAAAGATAGAATCCTGTATCATAAACAGGGATCTCAAATATTAGAAGGCAGAAAATTGCTATATTGTTTTCACTGACCTTGCTTAGACCTTTATCTGTTTTCTTAAATACAAGACTTAGTGATTTGGAACAAATATCCTTCAACATGTTTCTTTTACATGTAGTATAAAAAGGCTCTCAAGTTTAAAACCCTACAGGCTTTAAAGAGAACCTTGATAAGAAATAACTTGAAATTAAAAAAGTATAAATTTGTTTTCCACTAAATATCAATTCCTATGAGATTTCATCTGTATTTGTAAATATAAATCACAGCAAGAATAATAGAATAAAAACATATCTCTAGTTATGGAAGGGCATATAATTTGAGTCTTTTTGATATTCTGAGAATAATATGTTTTCTTCACCCTAACAAAAATGCAGTTATCAATCATGTAATAAACAAAATATAAACTCACCTTTTCACTTGAACAGAATAAGATTTGAAAGATTGTTATGACTGTAGAGTTACAAACAGAGTGACAAAAAATCCAGGTCCGATCTTTTTAAATGTTCTCATAAACTACTCAATAAAATGCAAATAAACTTCATCTCTTTACATTTTTGAATTATGATTTGTATTTACTCAATTTCAATAAAAGTTGTTTAAAAGTTAATGAAAATAGGGAATACATAAAGTAATATGTTATTCTAACAGTGCTTTCAATATAACAGACAAATGAGTAAAAAGCATGTAGTATAATCAAAACAAATCAATTTGTCAATGAATATTTCATTCTCATAAAAGTTATAAATGAAGAAATTAATTAATATTTTAACAAAGGAATTACCCTCTTTTCAAATGTAATGTTTTGCTTGGGACACTGAACTGCCTGGGGCAATTTTCTTTGCTGCCATGTTTTTGAATTTCATGTTTTTCAATGTATGCATTGTGTAATCTAATGTTCATTTCAAGAATATTCAAAGTATAGAAAATGATGTAGCTGAAAATTAAATTCTTCTAATGTATTACATTCTATGAGTAGTTCATGAGAAATCCCTAAAAAGTGAACCTGTTTATCTTTTTGTCACCCTACTAAATCATATTCATTTTTCATCTCGACATTGACCAGGTCTCTTTGTTAAGAACCAACTTATAATGTGCTTTATCTTTTGCTTTGTTTGAAAAATAAAGACGGAATTAGAAGAATTGTTTAAACCTTTCTAGTGGGGCATACAGAAATCACACCAGTATTACATCATAGATAACTTGAGTTACAAACAATTCATAGCACTTTGTTCGATAAACAAAGAGCTAATAATAACAAGTGCTTTTTTAGGCTTCAATTTTCAATTATGAAATGCAAATATCAGTTTTATATACACAGATAACAGGCCAGAGGCGACAAGTGGACCTAATACTTGACTTAATTATCAATGTGAACGGAACTTGCCAGAGATAAGTAAAATATGTAGACAAAATATCAGTTTTTGTTATCAAACACTACAGTTTAAAACTTGGGATAACTTTTTAGACTTTTAAGAGTTCAACCCTCTAGTTTAAAGCAAAGGATAAAGTGCTTACAATGTCATAATAGAAGGTAGAATCTAAGGGTCAAGCGATAAGACAAATTATAGAGCATCAGCTCAGGAGACTCATCTTTTGTGGACAGTACACTAAGTAATGTTTTATTTTATGTATTGAAAACTTCAATTACAACAAAGTGTATTGAATATTTGTTAACATTAAAACATAATTAAGTAGGCACCCATTAACACAGCTTCTCAAACAGTGCTGCTTTACTGGGTTAACTCTTACCAAAAACGGAATCAACAATACAACATGTTTGTGTTTCTTCTATATGATAAATGAGATTTTGTACTGGAAAGAGTTATCAAATCTAATGAAAGATAATCTTTAATGTGTAACATTAAGTCACATCATACATCCAATTTATTTTGTTAAGATAATGGCTATCAGCTCAAAGCTCATAAAACTAAAATTTAATTCTGCTAGTTTGTCTGCCAACTATCAACAACCAACCACAGTATGATCAGTTTCATGATCTTAATCATCACCATATGCATTTTTCACATATAAATGTATAAACCTCACTCTCATACATAATCCTTGTTTATTCTGCTCAAGTAAATTTTAAGAAAACTTTAAGCGTTTCTAAATGGTCTCATCTTGAAAGATAATGATATTTAAGACACATAATTTTTTTATAATTTTCAATTTGGTATACTTTGATAGTCAAAGGAATGTAAAAAGAAATAAACAAATAATGATGCTAAATGTATAATACATATAAGGGTATATTTGTTTCATTTTCATAGACCATTTTTTTTAATCATTATAACAAAGTTAACAAATTATGGGACTTGATGATGCAACAACAAAAGTTTATTTCAACTAGCCAATCATGTTGACAACATCTAAGTGAACTGCCAGACAATTCAGAGCTACATATTTTCCCTTTGGCAAACTTTACAAGAAAATACATTGTCCATTAATCTTAATGAAAACATCAATTGGCATGATACAGCAATATTAAATTAAATGATACGAGGCAATTACTAAAATGTGATTTGTGATAATGAAACATATGATAACATCAATTAATCTAACAACAACAAATTTCTCTTTAAAAAAGATATCAATGCACTCCAGAATCAAGTGGTATATTTTATATATATAACAATTGAGGTTTTAAAAAGTCAATTAAAACACCATTTATTTTGTCTATAACTTAAAAAAAACTTTGCTTAGCTTTCATTCCAAAATGAATGTTAACAAAATATGTGTACATCAAAACTTTAAAAAAAAATATCAGTACGTACATTCAACATTCCAGAATAACCATTGTGTTTTATTATTTCTTTTTATTTGACTTCAATATGAAAATGAAAAGACCTTATAAATTACCCTTTCCAAAACATTAGAGAAAATGTAAAATAATAGTGGCAAAAAAGTGACATACAATTAAACATGTGGTATTACTATATTTCAACATATCTTCAGATAAGGCATAGCTATGTTTAAACTGCTTGTTCTATACATGATAACATATATATCATAAAGGATCAGAATAAAAAGAAGTAAAAAATAAGTGCTTATGTTGCTACAAGGCTTTTTGTACAGCAATGAATCAATTTCTTTATACACAAATTAAGCTCATGTTGTTAACATCAAATCACAGGTTAAGGATGAAAGATGATAATTGTACAACAATAGCAATTTGTGTGTGAAATAAAATTCAAGTTAAATCATAACTACTACCTGTTTGTGAAAGTAAGATATTGAAAGAGGAAAGAGTCACAAATCCAATTACAATGCAGAAAAATGACAATATATATTATCTTACAGATAACATTGTGTTTTCCATGCATTATTAGTGTGGTAGATAAGACAAGAGACCACCCTAAGTGTATGATCAACTAAACGTACATCTCAAGCACTGTGAACAAAGACTGAGTGACAGCAGAACAAGGCTGCTTATTAATATAAGAAATTATGTGACAAAGGTTGAAGAAGTCTAAGAAAAGAACATGAAGGAAAGCAAAGAATGTTTCCAAAGTCAATTACATGTAAGGGTATATATACGCCTTAATATTGAACCTAATAGTGCTCATTGCAAAACAATGTAAAAAGATATGATAATGAACATAAGTGCACAAAATTACTGTACAAGTTAAGGAAAGATGAAGACTATTAATGTCATCTTTAGAATACACTTCAACATATGGCTGTGAACATATTGGCATTGAAACAAAGCCAAGTTGTTAATACAAAATCAAATCCTGTACTTAAACCAACATCTCACACAGGCAATTAAAAACTTTAATGGACAATATGCAATAAGAGTACATTTAATGATGTATTACATTGTATTGATTGGTCTTACTGACTAAAACATACACACTTATTGTAACAAAATTAGGTAAAGCTTTGCCATCAACACAAAGTAAAACCAACTCCAATGATTACCTCACTTTGAGATATACTTTAACAAAATGTATAAACATAACAAATATTCCAGATCTAAAAAAAAAAATCAAAATATACAGTTAAATCTCTTAGGTCTACATGTAGAACATACTACAAATACTGTTCACTTCAATGCATGTACGATAAAATCTAAATAATTCACTTCTTTCATTAAATTTTATTATGATCCCTTAATTTAACTGAAATAAACTTACCTGACAACTCCTAAGTACACAGTGATTCATCAATTGAATCAGGAATGAAATTATGTAGATAATTTCTGAAGCCTTTTTATCTGATGAATTTCTTTCGTGAACACAAAGCTTTTAAACTGACTTTGTCAAACAACTCATACTAAATTAACAATAATAATTGGAAAAAAACATTTTTAAAAGGTACATGAGAACTTGGAAAACTCAAAAATGTCAAGGTCTATCAAAGACTATTCCATAATTTACAATGAATATAAAACAAATTAAAGATTTGGAAATGTGTTTGAAATATGCATGCATTATAATTAACTGTGTTCCAATTTCACACTGCAGTTTCTACTTCCCTGACTTTAAAAAAATGTGAAATTGCCTATACTCACTGGGAGCATGGGTAATCAGGAGTAGATTCCTATTTTCAGAGCAAATAGCATATGAGGTAGTTTGCATTCCTTGTTAATTTTCCCTGGTAATTAACTTTTTACTTACCATAAATTTTGTTTCATTTTAACATTAAGCTGATGAGCACAACCAAAACTCATTTCAGTAGATCCTATAATACTTACTGTCACACCTAAGATATTACACACTTAAATGATTTTTGTATGTTGTAAAATCTAGTTTATCATAGAAAATAGAACAAGAAAGACAATATGATTTTGCCCTTAAGATTGGTTTCCAATTTCTTTGTTGATCCATCTAATTGGGAAGAAGCTTAACAGTTATCCTGACCTTGTGTAGACATTTCCTGAAAAAATTGATAAAATATTTTGTTATGTAAAATGCATCCTTAATTATTTTAAAAAAAAATATGTAAGGTGTTTCACATCTCCTAATCAACACATGGTAGGTTATATCGGTGACCATGTTACTTAGAAATGTTTACCTGCTGCAACACGTAGGAAAGTGCATTCTCAGCATATTTTTTGTGGTACAGATGATACAAACAAATTCAAAGGATGTAGATATTTGTTTGTAAGCAAAAATAACTAAAGTCAAAAGCTCAGATAATGTTGGGCATTTCTATCTCAAGTACATGTTCTAACCCAAGATTTCAACCTTGTTGATGGATTTATGAGCCCTGTGCTTTTTTCCATTATGAATTCTGTTTAGGGGGTTTGAGAAAATACTCCTTAACTCATCTGTTCCTGGAAAATTTAAGGAAATGTGCTGACCATGAGATGAGATTGTATGCTAATTTTTTTTTAAATATCAGCATGTGTTCTTTAGGGGGTAGGGGTGCATGGCTTACATAGATAGGGGCCTCTCTTTTGGGGTGCTGATCCTGAATTTCTAAAGCTTAGATGAAACTGGTAATTTTTATCCCAGTATAGGTTGCAAACTAAGGGTTCAGCCATGTTGTTGGATTAAATAACCCCCCTGATTATTTTTCCACTTCAAATTGGGGGGGGGGGGGCTGAGAAAGCACCCCTTGGGTCTTTTGCCTCCTGAGTAATAAACAAAATACTTGTGCTGACCTATTATCTTAAAGTGAGGCTGTATGCCAAATTACAGCTTTATATGAACATTAGATGTCTATTTTAAGGGGGGGGGGGGGGGCTTAAATTATGAATTTTTTTATAATATAAAGCAAACTATAAATTGTAGAAAATTTTGTAATATAAGGTTGGATTATAGGAGCCTTCAA